>APFE030596537.1:5148-80495 GCA_000404065.3 Pinus taeda
CAAATCAGTATGCATCGCACCTTGTACACTGGGAAGGTGATATGCATCGCACCCCCTGCATTGAGCTTTCAGTATGTTCCAGTTTTGACCATTTATGAGCAGTTTTCAGTGGAGAACTTCTGGGAGATGATGTAATCAGTTGACCTTGTTCCTTTAGGCAGTGAAGCAACCCTTTTAGGGACTTAAGAGCCCTCAGTTTATGGACATTTGTGATTGGGGTTGAAGTGCCCAAAAATGTCTATAACAAGGAGTTTCTCAATCAAGGGTTTATTTGACCAAGCGCATCATCGTGCGGATCACCTATTGTGTTAGTGCGAAAGAAAGACGGTTTGTGGAGAATGTGCATTGATTTTAGAGAACTAAATAAAATCACAATAAAGAATCGTTATATTCTTCCTCATATTGATCATTTATTAGATCAGTTAAAAGATGTAGTTTACTTCTCTAAATTGGACTTGTGAAGCAGCTACCTTCAGATCAGAGTTGCAGAACAAGATGTATGGAAGACTGCTTTCAAAATGAAGCAAGGACTCTATGAATGGTTGGTTATGCCTTTTGGCTTAACTAGCGCTCCATCTACGTTCAAGCAAGTCATGAATGATGTATTTAGACCATTTATTGATGATTTTGTAATAGTCTATTTAGATGATATTCTTGTTTTTAGTCGAACATGGGATGAACATGTAAAGCATGTAAAGTAGATTTTAGATGTTTGAAAAGAGAAAATCTCTACGTAAAACTGTCAAAATGTGACTTTGGCAGAACATCTTTGAATTATTTGGGTTATATTGTAGGGGGTGGTGAATCAAAGATAGATCCCTCTAAGGTCAAAGTCATTGCAAATTGGCCTAACCCCAATACTGCTACAGAAGTTAGAAGTTTCTTAGGGGCAGCACAATATTGGAGAAAGTTTATTGCTAACTTTTGTTTGATTGCAGCTCCTTTACATGCTTTGACAAGTGTGAAACAAGTGTTTCAGTGGGGATCCAGACAGTAGAAATCCTTCGACAAATTAAAAGAAAAGATTAGTACAGTGCTAGTACTAGCACTGCGAGATCTTCAGCATCCATTTGAGATCGAGACAAATGCAAGTGAATATGCAATGGGGGCAGTGTTGATGTAGCACAGAAAGCCTATATGCTTTCATTCTGAGAAATTTACATCAACAGTAGTTAACTATCCTACATATGATAAAGAATTGTATGCATTAGTTTAGAATTTAAAAAGTGGAAACATTAGATAATGGGTAAAGAAACAATCATACATACAAATCAATAACCACTTCAACATTTACACTCACAAACTAAACTACAAAAATCAAGACATTACACGTGGATGGGTTTTCTACAGCAATTTCATCTTGTTATCAGATATAAGAAGGGCATACATAATAAGGTTGTAGACATGTTATCAAGACCAATTATAAATGCATCCACAATACTTAAGAATAATTCAATAATTCATGAAAGTTACATTGAACAATATGCTCAAGACACAGATTTTAAGGATGTATATGCAACTTTAATTCATGGCAAGCAGGTAGAAGAATTGGATTATTTCATAAAGGACAAACTCTTATATCATTTGGGAAAGTTATCCATTCCACAAACTAAAAGAGTTAATATAATTTGAGAAGCACATACTTCTCTCATGTCAGGTCATTTTGGTGTAAGTAAAACAGTTGCACAATTCCAAAGGTTCTGTTATTGGCCACGAATGAATGAGACAGTTTCTAGATATATTAAAGGATGTACTATGTGTGCTACAAGCAAGCCAAGTAATAGAAAATTAGGCTTGTATACTCCACTTCCAATTCCTTCTCGACCTTGGGAAAGTGTTTCCATGGATTTTGTTGGGGGATTTCCAAAGTCTAGAAAGAGTCATGATTATTTGTATGTAGTTGTGGATAGGTTCAGTAAGATGTGTATTTTAACACCATCTAATAAACAGGTCACAGCTGAACAAACTGCAAAGTTGTTCTTTCAAAATGTATGGGTTCATTTTGGGTTACCAACTTCTATTGTATCGTATCGAGATTCTCGATTTGTTGAGAAATTTTGGTCAAGTCTATGGGAGTTTATGGACACAAAGTTAAAGAAGAGCATGACATTTCATCCACAAACAGATGGTCAGACAGAAGTGGTCAATAGGACAGTGATAGAGTTGCTTCGGGGATATTGCAGCAAGCATCCCAAACTTTGGGATGAGCATTTGTGTTATGTGTAGCATGCTTACAACCATGCAAAACATTCTTCTACTCAAAGGTCTCCTTTTGAGACTTGTTTTGGTTTTATACCAAAGTCTCCCTTGGATTTTGTCTTTAGTAAAGACATAACAGTTGATGGAAACAATGATGTGGACAAAGCAACCAAGTTCATTGAACAAATCCAGGAAATTCACCAGGAAGTATAGGAACAGCTAGAAAGAAGGCAAGCAAAGTATAAGGAGCCACATGAAAAGCATTAAGTTGAGCATAATTTTCAAGTTGGTGATCAAGTCTGGTTGTATATCAGCAAATAAATACTACAAAGGGAAAATAAAAAGTTCAAACCAATTAGATATGGTCCTTTTAAAATACTTGATAAAATTGGTGAAAATGCTTTCCACCTAGATCTACCATCCTACATGCAAATCTACTCTGTCATAAATGTTGAAAACTTGTGATTATAAGAACCTTCATTGATTGAAGATCCCGAAGAGAAAGGTCAGCTACCTTCCATTGAAGATCTATTGCCCAAGTATCTCAATGAGTTACAGGAGGACACAGTTCTAGATAGGAGGATAAGAACTTCGCGACGGGGAAATGTTGAGTATCTTCGAGTTGGTCTCAAAGGTACAAATCCAAGTAAAGCATGATGGATATAGATTGGAAAAGTGAAGGAACTTTATCCTCACTTACTCGATAGCTAAAACCAACTTTTGGTGGACAAAATGCTTCCAGTGGGGAGGAGTGATCCAAAATGGATTTAGTTTTGCCTCTAGATCAAAAGTCTTCAAATGCATGTGAAAGTAGGCTCAAGTCAAAGTGATCGTTAATACGAATCCAATGGTGCAAACAGCGTTTAAATCTGAGTCCAGATGAAGAAATTAGAGCCAATTAAAGATTTAGGTCAAAAGTCAATGCCTACGTCAGCAGTACACGTGGCAACCCAGGAATGAGTCACAGGTTCTACATGATGTCAGCAGAGAAGGAATGGTGTATGTGTGATTGGTTCACACCACAGTCATTGGATCATCCGATCAAAGGAGATCGATGCATATCGCATCAAGACATGCAAGTAGGTTATCCTTGAAGACGGACGCAATGATGTTATTGAAAAGAAGTTAAACTTCTTTGAGTTCCAACAGGAAAGCAGTAAGCGATTTCTCGCGCGCCTTAAAGGCTGGAAATGGTTTTTCAGCAATCTACGCAATTCCACTCATCGGTTGACATGTAGCATCCCAAAACAACTTTTCTCACGTTCTTTCGGAGAATTAACCGACGTCCTAGTTGGAGCGTGAGATTGCGTGATAGTCGTCGGATCGAGTAGGAAAGATCAATGGTGGAGATCATTCGAGAGCGAATGACACGATAGCCGTCGGATCGAATGGTATCGGGATTTGCGCCGAGAAAAAGCTGTCCACGCCAAACGGTTGGGGTCAACTCCACACCCGTCGGTCCTTTGGTTTATCCTATGTTTTTAATGTAATCGTATTATTTCACATTTATTGCAGTTTGTAACTAAACATGGTATATTAATACCATGTCACCAAAAAAGTTGAGGGGGTGTGGTTTTGAACCATTCCAGGGGATCTGGAGGTCATAGTGGCCAAGTACAGTCGAGTGTATACTTGTTTTGACTCGAAAACTTGAGCTAAACACAGTGGTGAGATCCATTTTCGTGCTTGAGATTCTGTTTCTGAGCTCACACCTGTAACAGCAACTTGAAGACATAATAGAGAGGTCAACACTGGAAGCGAAAGAACCAGGAGACATAACAGGAAGTCTAGTGAACTCCTTTATTAAATTTGGTTGTGTTGATGTGTTTGAATGTGTTTTCTAATTGTTTAAGTGTTTATGTTATTTGTAATCTTTTCGATCTGTTGCACTAAGTAACGTAGGCAACTTCACACATAGTCTATAATACCTTTTTCATTAACGGATCATCGAGAAAAGTTGTTAGTATTCATGGATTAGGGGGTGCCTATTCTACACGAGGCCAGATCTTATTATCTAATGTTGTGTGAGAGAGGACAAAATTCATGATATATTGAAATCTTGTCATGATTGACCTTGTGGAGGCTAATTAGAAGATAAAATAATTGTTTATAAAGTGCTTCATCAAGGGTACTATTGGGCCACTTTCATTTGAGATGCAAAAAAATATGTGAAAATATGTGATAGTTGCCAATGCATGGGAAGACTAGTCCAATCAGATGAGATGTCATTATCGACACAATTATTGGTTGAACTCTTTGAGAAATGGTCTCTTGATTTCATTGGACCCATCAACGTCCATCTATATGAAACACCTACATCTTGGTCTACACATATTATGTTACTAAATGGATGGACTGAAGATCACTCCCAGCCACAACAAAACAAGCAGTGGTTGACTTCCTCCAGAATGAAATCTTTGTCACATACAGGGTGCCTCGAGATATCATTACTGAAAAAGAGGCACATTTCACTTGAAGGTTCATCTAGGACATCATGGAAACCTATAGGATCAAACATAGAGTGACAAGGTCATATCATGCATAGGGAAATGGGAAAGTGGTTGGGACAAATAAGATCATCGAGGCCATATTTATGAAAATCATTCAACTATACTTTAAATATTGGGTATATAAAATCCCTAACGCATTATGGGCATACCGAACTACATGGAAAAATACAATTGGTTGTAGTCTATATGACTTAGTATATAGAAAGGGAGACCTCTTAGCAATAGAAACAAAAGTGAAAACCTTGAGAGTTATAGTGCATCTAGGCATGGAATTATCTTAGGCATAACAATAGTAACTTCTTTATATTGAGTTAGATGAACTCAATCAAGCTGCTCCGCACCAAACAAATGTCATTTCAAAATAGATTGATGGCATGACATATGAAATATTTTGAGATGATATAGAGTAGGCATATTTGTCTTCACTTAAAGCTTTATTAGAGGCATCCTTGAAAGAATTAATGGAGTCAATCTTGAAGCAAATCAGAGTACTATTGAAGGGTGTTTTGGAAGCACTATTGAACGCATTTTTTGAGAATTAAAGATTGTTGAAGACACCCTAGTAAAGCATACTTGAAGACCTTGTCGAAGAAGTGTTGGAACCTATTGAAGTATGTCTTGAAGTTATTGTTTTCTAGCAAGTTTTTGGAGCAGAGATTGTTGAGAGGATTGGAGTCCTCGAGTTGACAAAATTGGAGTTTCCACTATTGAGAGGATTGGAGTCTTCAAATTGACCAAGTTGGAGCTTGGATTTGAATAGAGGATTGGAGTCCTCACTCGAGGTTGGAGCCTTGAGAAGTAAATAATTTGTTGTACAATTTGGAGCTTGATTTGTTGTAAAAAAGGATTGGAGTCCTCACTTTTTTTATCAATATAATTATTTGTGTTCTATATCTTGTGTTCTGGTTTATTTCGTGATAAAAATCTTAATTGGCATGATATAACAATTGAAAGAAATATTGATTCACCCCCCCTTTCAGAATTTCCAACACATCCCATTATAGCCTCATGAATCTCTTCACCATAATCAATAATTATACCACCATAATGCCACATTTAGAAACCAACATCTAGTGATCTCCCGACGAATTGTTTCATCCTTGTTGCAATTGGTAAGTTATTTGATCTCTTGCTAACACCAAGGTTGGTACGCTGATACACTGAAAGCCTTTTGAGTCCCTTATACTGCAAGCTTCTTACCATATTTTAGCCATATTCCAAGCAATGAGTTGGATTGTTAATATTGAAATATTGCAAGGGTTTGATGAAGAAATTTCTCTCGAATATTCCCTACATTTGGAACGTGACGGAGCAACAATATGAGGGATTCTATTTACAATCAACGAAGAACAATAGTTGTTGTGTTGCAACTTCCCTAGGTGAGAGAACAATGGTATTCCTACAAAACACCACATCCAAAAGTTAGGGGAGAATTCCTGGAAGGAAATGAAGCACTAGTGAAAAAAGGGAATGGGTTCGACAAGAAATCCTTACTTAAATGATGGTTTAATGTAGCAATTTTTATCCATAAATACTTCACCTCTGAAGGACTCCATAACATTATCTTCTAACATTGTTTGAAGTTGCTTAACCACCTTTAGCTCCCTAGGTTAGTTAATATGCCTTTCTTTTTGTGGAAAACCTTACTGTAAATGCTTGCTAGAGTCCAGAAAGCCAACCAATCTAAGGATTCTCTCTTTCACCACTGCCTCATTCAGTTCCTCATGGTGCATGTGCTCTAGCTATTGGGCCACACTTGAGACAACTAGTAGGGATACCAAACTAGAAGTACCCATTATAGAAGCTACAACAAAATTAGAAGCACCCATGGAAGAGGGTAAAAGAGAACCAGAAGTTAGAAGGAAGCCATAGGTAGAATCTGTAACAGCCCTGGTGAAAATTCCATGTAATAAAAGTTAAAAAAAGCAACCATGGTCAATGGAACACTTATTCCAAGCTGAATGTTGGGCAAGATATCCTAGGGAGTGTTCATTTGGTTGTTTATGGCTAAAGAAATTGGCATGCAATGGCTAAGGCATTTTTGGCACATTTACTTATGAAAATAATGGAAATTAGGAGAAAAGGGAGGTGAAAGGTCGCAGGTTGCATGTAAGGAGGAAAATGAAGGAAAATAATGGAAAATGGAGAAAATAGAGGCTTCATCCAAAAAAAGGCTTATGAGGATCAATTGGTAACCTTTTGTCAGTTTAGTGTTGGAACTCTCTCATTATACTCTCTCTCTCTCATACTCTTGGATACTTAGAATTTTCTTGGAGTGCTCTTGGAGGGTGTGGCATGCTTGGATTCTTGGAGCAAGAAGGAAAAGGAAGAGTAGGAAAGCGCAAGAAGGTATCGACATCAGCAGCTACATCATATTTGCTTACAGGTACCGAGTTGCATGTATGATTTCTTCACTAGTTTTGGATGTGTCATATGCATGTGGTTTCTTGGTTGTGATTTGTCATTGGCATGGAGGATGGTCGAGATTGATAGTGAATGTTGGACAGGTAAATCCCCTCTACGGATAGAGGCGATCCCTACTAGCCCAACAGGGGTCTAGCAACAATCGAACAATGCTACACTGCAAGTTCCTAGTTGTAATTAACAAGTGGGTGAGAATAACCTACTTGGATTCCAACGCTTGTTTGTCGAAGAGATATTCCTCTCGCTCTTTCCCTCCAGCCGATCACAATTCCCCGCTATCCTCGCGGATGAATACCTGCACAAGCAAAAGAGAGCAAACAAAAAGCGTAAAATCTACTAACAACAACTATGTATCGGTCAGGAAAGATACAATTTGCATTAATCAATCATTGAACAAATGTAAATGGAACCATAAGAGTAGTCATCTATCTTTATTAACAAAAAGTAGAGTAAGGTACAACCGGTGTCCTGACGCTGAGTCCTTCCCTAGAGGGTCCAGCCAGCATATCTTCCAAGCATTCACCTTTGAGACAAATCTCCCAAGTCAAAAGGTCTCTCTCTCACATACAAGGCAACAAGCTTATGACCTTTCTCAAGCTCAAAGCAATCCTCACACAACACACCAAGGCCTACAAAGAGCAGCACTAAAATGTACAAAGAATTCCTCAATCAAAGTCCCTATCTTCCAAACTAGCTGCTCATGGGCCATGGAGGAGGCTTATAAAGGAGAAAGAGTCTCCATGAATAGGTAAAGGATGAGCTTTCCCCCAAGATAAGTGGATGGTCAGTCGAACAGACATGCCAGAGAAAGGATGGCGACCTCAACAATGCTAACAACCAATTCTGGAGGGATCTGGAAGGCTGGTTGTTAGAACAAATTCGCCCAAACAGGATCAGCGCGGGTGAGACACTGGGCTGCCGCGCTGACAACGCAGATCAACTATAGAGGAGGTCCGGTCAGCGCGAAAAGGACAAACAGAGGGTGCACTGTTCGTTAAAATGGGACCAGCGCGGAAAAGACGTGTGCTTCCGCGCTGGCAGCGCATAAGATACATTGGCCTCCGCCTGTCAGCGCGGTTATTTGATTAACAGACGCGATGATCCATTTAACTTAGGCAAAGAGGGTTTTTTAGCCATTTTGAGGAGCATGAGTATGGGTGAATGTGGTTTATAGTACAGTAGGGAGACTGACATGATGGCAGGGATATTTTACTGTGTAACAGATGCCCCCTAAAGCATGAAGCCCGAGAGAGTGGGAGGGGTGAAATGCTTTACAAGACTGCTGGGCTGGAACACCACTGGAGAGAAACTGCAGGCGGATACAACTGATATTTCAATTCTAGGCATGGGCGCAGCCATCCAAAAGACTTATAGAAACAAGGTCTATGGTGTGGACGCAGCCACCCAGCTGAGAAGACCATAATGATAAGAGGTATGGTCGCAGCCATCCTTAAGAAGACTCAGGTATGGTCGCAGCCATCCGTCAAATGAGTCATGTAATGATGTCCCATAAAATCGCAACCTGGTCCACAATGGACTAGAACCAGGGTCTTGCGCTCCATCCAAATCCGAACAAAGTACAAGTTCAAACATGTGAATAGATGTGTCGAAGTCGAACATGCTTGAACATCGTCTGATTACCAGCCAATAATGAGAGCTGTTAACAGACGCGAGAGGGACCACCAATGATGACGATGGTCCTCAAGGTACTATAGGTACAATCCACGGCATGTGAATGAATGAGCCGATGTCGAACACCCGCGGAATCATCCGATCGGAGGTCAATGATGAAAAACCTCTCGTCGAACACGAAAGACCTGCCATTAAGGCATGCAGGCCCCAAGGTACCTGAAGGGAGTCTCTAGGTCACTCCTGGATAATGAGCTGAAGTCGACAGGAAGTGATCTTTATCGAAGGTGGGCCATAATGATTCCCACATCATCGACGCGAGACGGGTAGAGACAAGTTTGTTTTGTGTGAAATATCAGAGGGAGGTTATACTTGCAGAGGTCAACTTCTCTCGAACATATCGGCGGCACAACGACGGATTTGGCAGTATTTGGGGGGTCAAATGGTCAGAGGTCATAACAAAGGACAATGAGCAGATGGGTGGCCAAATAGGATAACCCAAACCCATGGAGGCAAAAGTGAAGCGAGATGAGATGTCCCCACCCAGACACGAATGCAATAGTGCCATGTTCAAGAGCGACATACTGCCGATGACGATGATTACGGTTCCTTTATTTCCCCCACCATTTCTCGCGAGTACCCCGATTATTTTTTGATGACAAGCTTGACGGGGATAGCATATGCTTGGAAAGCGTCATTGCGACGGAGCCCTATGTCATTTAGTTTTAACGAGTCTGACAAAGGAAAAACTCGGCGCCTTTTCATGTTTAGAGAGTTTGAAAAGACAGCTGAAAAGGAAACTCCAGGGGGGTGATTTTTCGTACAGTTGTGTCTCCCGAGTCCGAAAAAGTATAAAACGATGCTCGAAAGAACCGCCCGATCATTACGACCGAGGAGTACTTTTCGTGAGTAGTGATTTCGATCTGAAAAAGTAAAAAAGCGATTGAAATCACGTCGCTTCGTGACCATTAACGAACCTGAAACGACAAAGGTCCGACAATCTTTTCGTTTTTAAACGGTCAGAAAAGGGTTTAAAGACGACCGCCTCTTATTTACGCTTAACGAGTCAAGAGGAAAAACTCGGCAATCTTTTCATCTTTAAACGGTCAGAAAAGAGCTGAAAGAAGACCTCCATTTTTCTTCTCTTTAACGAGTCAAAAAGGAAAAAATACTCGGCAATCTTTTCATATTTTACGAGTTAGAAAAGAGCTTAAAGGTGACTCGGGTATGGGTTCATTTTTACACAAGCTTGAACCATAGAGAACTATGCTTGGATTCAGTTTCATGTTTACACAAGCTTGAAACGAAAACTATGCTTGTTATAAGTTCGTATGCCCCCAGCATAATGACGCAAAACAAGGTACATGCCCCCCAAGCTTCATTGCATTCAACAAAGTGGATGGAATGAAGGTTCACTTTCGAGATCTTGGAAAGACTCGACTTGTATTTTACGAGATCTTTAATCAAAAGACTCGACTTGGAAAGGGAGTTGTTTCATTTTTTAATTAGGTTGACACAGTAAAAGAACTATCCTCATAACCCTTGTTTCATTTTTTAACGAGCTTGACACAAGATCAAGAACTATGCTCGACCAGACCCAGTTTCATTTTTTAAGGAGCTTGACATAGGAAAGCGAACTATGCTCCGCATGGACTTCATCATAATGAACCGGAAGTCATAGCTTCCAAGAGTGCCACTTCCGGTGGAAGGATTATATCTTGGAAGTCAGGACCCAATGCCCCCAGGACACTATGCATGACGGCGACATCACTGGATACATGCACGGGATAAGTAGCCACGTAGTTGACTTGCGATGGGGCAGATATGACCGGTGGATAAAAACCAGAAGGGGATGACAACTGCGCAGGAGGCACCGAGGGACTGAAGAACGATAATTGATCTATAGTCACGATCCTTCCGTCGTGTGGAAAGCAAACCACACGGAAAAGTGAAGATACAAGGGCCCCCATGGCATAAACATAGTCACGACCAAGGAGAAGACTGAAATCTAAAGCACCTTGGGTAACCAATACATCTATATAGACGGTTTTGCCTCCCAAAGTAATAGGGAACTTCGGAAGGATCCCTAATGGTTGACTGGTTCCTCCGTCAAACGCTAACAGATTTTGTGCGACCGACACAAGCTGTGGGGAGCCCAAAGCTTGCCAAGTAGTGGAAGGCATAAGACTAACTGATGCACCCTCATCCAAGACAGTGCCAGGTATTGCCTTATCATAGGCATGTACTGTAATCTGGAAAGGCACATGGGATGGAAGGTGGAAGGCGGTCAAATGACTCCAGTCGAAGGAAACGACTGAACTACTCGGTGGGGGAATCGTATGATTGCCCCCCTGCTTCGAAGATGGACTCTCGAGATCAGCTGGGATAGGAGAGTCGTTTTCGGACTCAGGAGAATCTGACGAGACGAGAAGAACATGAGCATGACGCTCTTCCGAAACAGAGTGAACAATAGGCAGTGAACCCGAGTTGACACTCTCTCCGACCAATGGTTGGTCCCGAACACGCTTAGCACAGCCAAGTTCAGAAAGAGGAGGATGGACAAGAGAAGGATCTAAATCAATCTCTTTGTCGACAGGGAGAGGATCTAAAGAGAGCCTCTAATAACCAATGGGGAGTTGGGTGAAGAAGCTGTAAGACTTTCCAAAACAGCGGAAGCTTTATCCATGAGCGGACAAAGGTGAAGGAGATGGTTGCCTTCACATAGCCTACAGGGGAATCAGATCTTCCCGTTCTTCTTACCATTGCCAGTTGGTAGGGTAGCATCGCCATGAGCTTCAGAGGACGATGAGGGGTAGGCCGGATCGCGAGACCATACTTCTAAGATCCTGGGAAGGCCAGGACAATCACGAAGAAGATGGTCATTCTTGCACAATTTACAAGGAAACTTGACCTTCCGTGGAGGAGCAGAAAGTGGCCTGACCTGAGATGTACTCGGAGCAGTAGCTGCACTTTTAACCTCTCGCTTAGGAGACTTCTTCTTCTTCGTCTTCTTCTTCTTCTTCTTAGCCACCTGGTTACTTGAATCCAAACTTTCACCAGGCGAAGTAGAAGATGAGGACGTAGAAACAAGCGAAGAAGGGGAGAGGTCCACCTTGGAATCAACATGATGTTGTTCAGGTGGAGGATCTGATTGACCAGTAATGGAGACACTAGGGACCACGGAGGTTGAGAACAATCAAACAGACAACCCAACAGTTAACCTAGGAAGGGACAACGTTGCCATGTAAGGAGCACCAACATTCCCAAAAGGAGGAAAATGACCAGGATTCCCTTCAGAGGGGATTCCTGGGTTGGTGAACTGTGGAAAAGTTGCCATCAAAACTGAAAATCGCACACGGGGCTGAAAAAGAGTCAAGACACACAATCCAATGGCCAACAAACAGAATCTAACAGGGTGTGTGATCACGGGTGATTTAATTTTTACCACATTGAAATTAAGAAACTTCACCGTTTCATGTTTTAAGAGTCAAGAAATGGATAAAAGGTGACTCTATCACTTTCAGATTTGAAACAAGCGTGAAAAGGCAAGTGCTTGGTGATCCTTTCAAATTTAGGGAGTCAGAAAAGATCAAATGACTACTCAGGGATACTAGGCAAAGAGGGTGTACCAAATAATCCGTAAAACTGCATATACACCTTGGCAATCGTATGAAAACCAAGGACTTTCCGTACGACAGTCAATCTTCCCGAATGCTGTGTTCGTTGCGTTACGGGTCGTAAGGCGGTAGACACGGCTTCCTATGGATAAAGGATGATAACCTAGTGGGGTCTCCCCATATACTCGACGGTACATGGGAGCACAATTCCATACTAGACCACTATTGAATCACAGAAGGAGGAATCACCCAACCTTGAGTGGAAACAAAAGCGACTAGGTTTAACGAAGCCGGAGCACGTCTCTAGCCTAGACCTCTAAACAGTGTGTGTTATGTTCCAATGTGTTGTTAGATTCATTCAGTTCATTTTAAGGTTGATCTTGTATTATGTTTCAGTTTTCAGGCCTTACCGTATGTAACGTCTCAAAATTTCCTAAATGCAAACTATATGCCGCAATATATCATTTCATTCGATGAATGCTAACTAAAGTAAGGAGAGAGTTTCCATTCACTTCCAACTAAGAGAAAATATAACAAATTCTCTAATGCACTAATTTCATCAAGAAAAACTAATGCAAATCAATGCCAAAATAGTTTTTATTTTTATTTTTGTGTGTTTAAAACAAGCACAAAAATATGTAATTTCAAATCAAAGAAAACTGATCTAAATCTACGATTGATTTTTCAGAAAGTAAACTATGCAATTGTAATCTATGCACAATTCACTTGAAAAGTATGCAAATGTAATCTATGCACATTTTTCATTCATATTCTGAAAATGAGAATTCTAATTATGTAAGTGTGATCTATGCAAGAGAATTCTCAAACACAAGATGATTCTAATGTAATCTAAGAACCAATCAAGTGCAAATCAAGAAAATTGGGTGAGAGTTCCAAAGATCAAAAAATAAAAACACTCAAAGGCGATTAACACTCATACACAATTGCGAATGAGGGGGGAATTTTTTTGCAAAAACAAAAGCAAAAAGATGCAAAATTGTGAAAAGACTGAGACAAACCTCCAAGTAATGACCAAAGGAAATCAAATTAAGAATTTCTCAAAAAAGAGACTCAAAACCAGTCAAACAAGACTCCAGCACACTCAAACAGTCGAGAAAATGTATCCAAAAACAAAGACCAAGCTTAGAAGGATTAAAACCAAGCAAACTTCAAAAGTTCCCAGGCCTGGCGCGACTGTCAGGCTGCAACTAGCGCCTTTTTAAGGATTGGGGCGGGTTGTAAATGAGAAACTAGCGCCAATTGGTGCGACTGTAACGCTATAAAAGCGCGCCAATCAAGTTTGCTATGCAAAAATAAAAAATAAGCAATCCAAAGCTAGGCCAACAATAACCAGGTAAACCAAGAGGTGAGAAACAACAAAAGAACTCAACCCAGAAGGCTAACCAAGCAGGTAAAAACCAAAAAACAACCAAAAAGGCAAGACAAGCTCCCCAGTGGAGTCGCCAAATTGTTGTGGAGGTAAATCCCCTCTACGGACAGAGGCGATCCCTACTAGCCCAGATTGGGTCTAGCAACAATCATACAATGCTACCACGCAAGTTCCTAATTGCAAATTTAAGACCAACGATGAGGGCCTACCTGGATTCCAAAGCTAGTGCTTGTAGAAGAGTTGACGCTCCCGTTCCTTTGCTCCAGCCGGTCACGATCCCCACGATCTCCGTGAATGGACACCTGCACATACAAAGAACGACACAAACACAAGCATAAAATCCAATAGATGCAACTATATATCAATCAGAAAGGATATAACTCATCATTGTTACAAAGAACAATAAGAGTGGAACCATAATAATAGTCGTCTATTATTGATAAACAAAGAAGAATACAACCATAGTTATGACGTCAAATCCTCCTTTGGCTGGGTGATCAGCAGCACATGCCTTGCAAAGCTTGTTGGGAATGGGAACAAGCCTCTCTCTCCTTGGTTATTTGGACAAGAATCTCCTTACTTAGATTTAGCCTTATGGAGATGAAGAAGGCTCTTGCAGCATGAAGCTCTTGATAGCTTGACAATTCTCAATCTCTGAAACTAGCTTGCCTAAGGAAAATGGACAAGCTTTTATAGATAGAGGAGGGGGAGTTGGGATCATCCACAATATTCATGGGATTGGCTTTATCACTAAAGAAGCTTCCATGAGAGGTGGCAAACCACTTCCCCTCTATGGAGATTCGAAGCCAAACCTTCCAACTCAAGATAGATTCAGTCCAGGAGTTGGTTAGGATGAATCTTCCGCTGTTGGTTTGTTAAAAAACACTACCCATTTTGGCTGGTGCGAGTGTGACTCTGTGACAGAGCGCCAACTAGCACGCCCTCTTTGGAGGATTTCACCCATTGGCGCGAGTGCTGCACAGTGAAACCACGCCAATGGAAAAAGGGCTGTTTTTATGGGTTTTTTGCAGGAGATGTCTTCAGGGCAAATGAAGTTCATGCTCAGGGGAATGTAATGCAAGTGTTTGCAGGTCATGTCACTTCTCGTAGGTCCCGGAATGAGCCCTCCAAGATGCGGGAGAAGGGGTAACAGAGACGGTGACAAATTGCTGTGTAACAGTTACCTATAAAGTTTCCAAGAAATGTGTATATGAAGAAGGAAAACCAACAATCAAAATAGTAGTCATGAAGCTATCATCCACTTCTTGAACTCCAACTTTTACTATTTCCTGCTTAATGTTCTTGAGTCTGGAAATGTATTCAAGTACATCTCCCCCTTCTGTCAATTTTTGTTGAAGCAACTTTAATTGAAGATCAACTCTCTTAGATTTTGGTTGTGTATCAAATAAATATTTAAATGTTTTCCAAGCAGGCCATGCATCATAAGCATTTTCAATGTGAACATACATTTCATCATTAATTGAAGATTTAATTATTGTAATGCTTTGGCATTTTTGATCTCCCATTTAGCTAGCGAGTCTGCATTTTTAGGTTTTTTTGTTTTTGTTTAACATCACTATCACATACATCTTGCCAAAGTTCATTGTAAATCAAAGTGCTTTCTATGTGCCTTTTCCATGCCTTGTAATTCTTTGAGTCTTCAAGTTTGTTAGACTCAGAAAATAAATTTACCAACTTGGACATTGTAAAAGTAAATGTATGCACCAAGATAGATCATGCACCACAAAAAGAAGACGAACAACACACCACATGCAACACCACACACACAAAAAAAGATCTATTGGGGCTTGGCCTTGACCCTTCTATAGTCGTTTGAGGAGAAAAGTGGCTGAGCTTTGCACTTGGCTCTAGTCAACTCCTTTAAAATTTTACAATAAAACTTTCAAAATTTGATTTTTTTACAATGCTCTTACAATTTGACTTCTTTGACTCCAACCCCCCCTCAAAGTAAAAGATACTTTGAGTTACAATTTCTTTCCCTCAATTAAAAGATTACACCTTATCACTCCAAATCTACAAAAATCACACCTTATCTCTAATTTTTTTAGATACTTTTAATGACCTTTTAGAATTATTTTACATTCTTCCCATTAAAATAAATTAATAGAGGTTTCTTCTTGACACAAAAATTTATGCATGTAAAATCTAAAATAAATACACATAATACACATCATTCACTTTTGGGAGATTAATCCTTGAATTTGGCATCGGTTTGAAAAAGATTGATCCATTGTTCCACATAGATCACACGCTGGTCTTCAAACAATGAGAAATTGTCCACGTTACAACAAAACATAAGAAACATATTTGGAGAGGGCGGATTTGGAGATTTTATGCACTTTTGAGTTGATTATTCTCAGGTCTTCATATGCAGAATTGCTTCACACATCCAAGGGCTCTTTCGTTGGTTTCCCACGCTGGAGGCTTCTTAAAAAAACCATATTTGTAGGCAAACATAGAGGGTGAATATTTTCTTTTCGTCAATGGCACATGTAACTATACAGTTCCCTTGCGTTTATACACAATTGCAGGAGAATTTACTAGCAGAGAATTAGCTTCTTGACTACAACTAGGTTGATGTTCAAAAGATTCATCCACCCAAACGAACCAAGTTCTTGGGCCTACGAATGAACTGTTCTGAATATTCTATTTCAATGGGAAAAATTATGAAGTAACAATCAACTAAGTCTTGATTGATTTGCTACAGAGCGGAAATATTGTCAGGTAACCTGATTGTTTACGGTTGAGAGTCGAGAGTCAAGTAGAAGAACTTGACATAAAGTCGAATTGTGTCTAGTGCTGAACTCTATAATCTCAGGGATAAATTAGATTATGCTCCAAAAAAAATAAGGGGAAGAAACTCCAAAATAATAGAAATTTTATAAAAAAGTTAATGTCTAGATCTAAAAATATGAAATTAACAAAAGAGCTGTAAGAAATATTTTCCTTGGTAAAAGTTGAACAATTTGAATACCAATTAATAGCTAACCAATTCAATGGAGTTTTCCAAAAGCCTGCAAAGCTGGAATCTCCTTCTTCACACCATCTGCATCATTGAAGCTCTGATACCACAATAATAGTAGAAGTGTCCTCAAACACACAAATTTTATTAATAAGGAAAAAAATAATTACATAAAATCTGCAAAAGCTTACATACGATCACTCAACACCCTTGCAAGAGGAGAGAAAGAAGCTTTAAATAAGCTTGTGTCCTAAACTAATTTTGTTATTGATCACTTATTTCATTTACAAGTGTCCATTTACATTTAATGCACTTGTAACAACACTCCTAACTATTTTAATAAATTAGTTCCTAAGAAACGACACCTTTCTAGATGTCATATCTTTTATAACAAATACATATTTTAAGAAGACTCTAAGACTCTAAATAATTAATCTAAGAAAACTCTAAATAATTAAATATTAATTTATGTACTTTGGATTATACATCTAACAAAATTTGAATCATATGTTATTCGAGATTTCTCCACAATATTCTCCAAGTTTCACCATCTGAAACCTCCCAGAAAAAAGTTACAACAAAAATGTCACAATGACATATTTGAAGCAGCAAAACCCTAGGATTATGAGTTTTGATACCAAATGTTATGAACCTTGCACCTTAAAAATGATAAGAAACCAATAATTTCTATCCTCTTCGAGGGAGAAACCTTCTTTTATAATGATTACAAAGTACAAGACACTAATTTATGATTCTAAGACTGGATCTCCTTAGTGTATATAAATGATTCAAAGAGTACAATTATAAATAAATGAGACCATGAGAGGCTATAGCCTACATAAATGATATAACAATAGACATGTAATCACTCAATATATAGGGCTTAATAAGGAGTTTTAGGATTTAACATGGGGCTTATATAGGCCTTAACACTTAATATTGGCTTTGTTGGACAAAAAGAGATGATGCAAAAGTGCCCAAGCTTCTACTTAGTTGTTTGTAGCTTGGCCAAGTCCCCAAGCAAATATGGCTTCTATTTTACCTTTAAGATCATGAAAACTCCCCTTTGCTCGTGCCACCCCTTTTGATCTAATCTTCAATATAAAGTTGCATAAGACTTACATGTCACTCTAACCACTAATATAAGTAACAATATATAATTATGTCGATAGGTGTATCTATTTTAGAAAAAAGCTTCTATATTTTAATTTAATTATCAATAATTAATAGGTGGATGTTAGGGATTTAACCTTATGCAATATTCATGAAATATCATAGTACTAGAGGGTTGAGAGTTTTTTCAAAAGTAGTTATACTCTTTTTGCTTTTTAATTTAATTAAAAATGTTATAAAATTAAATTACAATATAATAATAATAATATTAGTTTGACTATAAAATGAGTTTATAGTTTTTTTTGGGCATGTGTATTGATAAACCATGGTATTGGCCCATGGTATTGTAAACAAAACTTATTTAGAGGTTAAAAAATATCCTACAAAGTGGGGATGAATCCCATAATTAAAAATCTTGCCATATGTTTTGTTAAATTTATATATGTTTGAACGCCTATATTATCTCTTTTATAATAAATAATAAATAAAATAGTTAATAATCTACATGATAAAGTGGGGAAAATTTCCATGATTAAGAATCTTGTTTATTTTTGTTGTTGAACATATATATATATATATATATATATATATATATATATATATATAACTCATATATTAATTTTGTTTATAACTAAATTAGATCCATCTTAACTACAAATCTACTAAGGGGTCAAATCTCTTTTTTTAGATGGGGAACTAGCAACCTCCCCAGATATATGCAACAACTTACAAGCCACATATATCAGAAGCTTATAGTTCAACCTAGGACCGAGATGTTCAAAGGCCATTGAAAACTGGAGTTGGTATCCCAGACTCCAACGAGATGCCTATCCTTTCAGCCTTACTATGATGGGCCATGTCGTCGAAGACTTGAACTTGAGTCGATGGGATGGAAAACCACCACCGCAACCACCTGAGCTAAGAACCATTGACTCTAAAGGATGTTTGCAACTCAAGGGATTTGATTCCTCTGAGTGCTTGGTATATCCAGAGTTAAGATGGATCTAGGTTGGTAATTATAAATATAATTAAGCAAAGTCTTTCGGTAGAAATCACATAAAAGAAATTTTTTGGCCAACACGTTTCGAACCAACAAGTGTGGTTCACCATGGTTTGCCTCTTCATCTGGTCCTGATGATGAACGACACTTGTTGGTTCGAAACACGTCGGCCAAAAATTTCTCTTATGTGATTTCTATCGAAAGACTTTGCTTAATTCATTATGGATCACAAAAGCCTGAATACAGAAATAAATATAATTATTATTTTTGTGCTTTTTATTTAATTTTAATTTTAATTTTCACTGATCGAGCCAAAATTTTAGACATTACAACATCTCTACTATACCGGGCTAGCACCTCTTGGTGCAATTAATAATAACCAACATATATCCATCTTAGTTTCAGATCTACCAAGCGTAGAGAGGGATCAAATCTTTTGAAATGCAAACCTCTTTTACAGTGAAAAGAGATTTGATCCCTCTTGACGCTTGGTAGATCCCGAGCTAAGATGGATCCATGTTGGTTTAATTTCCTTCTTTAAATAGGATATATTCCACATGAATACCATGAGATATTTTTATTTTTATAGGTTTTTTTTTTTGAATGGGTTAAAAAGTTTACATTACATTACATTATTATTTTTATTTAATTTTTAATTTTAATTTTTATGTAATTTGACTTAGTCAAAATATTAAACATTACATTACAACATCTCTACCATATTGGGCTGGAGAGGGTCTCTCCAAGCAATAATAATAATAATTTAAAACACAATTGTAATTTAATTATTTTTTATGATTGTTTAATCTTCACAATTTGAAATGTATCACAAAATGTGTTGTTCCTATCATAAATTGATGTCTATCAATATTTACTCTTCATTCAATTGCACAGAGAGGCGCTCTCCAACCCAGTATGGAAGAGATGTAAGGTTATGTTATGTTATATAAACATTTTGACTCTGGCAAATTACATAAAAATAAAATAAAATAAAAATTAGTAACTATATTATTAATTATTAAATAAACCTAGATTCATCTTAACTCTGGATCTATCAACCGCTAAGTCACATGGTTTGGGTTCGAGTTTGGGTTCAGCCATGATTTGGTTCAGTTCAAGTTCGAATTTTTTGATGAAGTTTGGATGAGGTTCACCATTAGGTCCTCTCTCTCTCTCTCTCTCTCTCTCTCTCTCTCTCTCTCTCTATATATATATATATATATATAATATATATATAATATATTAAAAAACTTTAAAATGAAATATAACATAAAATAGTCAGAAATCAACATCAATAAAAATAAAAAAATGCTATCATGGACTTGGAAATTGCAAGGATAGATTACTAGCTTGACTTGCAACATGAGGTCATGAGTTTGAGCTATGAATTTGTTCAATTACCATGAGGTTCGCGAAACCTCATTTTTTTTTTTAAGTTGCCAAATTTTGAACCTCAAGGTTGAAGTTCATAAAACCTTGTGACATAGATCAAGCACCTAGAAAGATCAAATATTTTGAAATGCAAACATTTCTTCAAATTTTACAAAAAAAAACTTACATCCTCATAAATTTAATCTCTACACTTATAAATCCAAAATTAAAATAAACTCAAACTAATTTATATAACTATACTGATTATCACACATATAAACATAAACACAAATATATCCCCTAACAACATCATATCAAATCCTTATTAAATATTAATTAAAAACAATACAAATTTACGCATGATTATAATAATTACATATAATAAACCTAAAACACGTTTAGCTATTTCCCCTTTTCTTGTACTTTAAAACATGGAATAAAATAAACCCTTAAATAACGTCGGCACCTTTATATATGAATTTGACAAAAGACATTTAATGAATTTTATTTCCTTTTCCCTCATGTACATCTTGACTTTAAAACATGAATATATGGAATAAATTAAACCATTAAATGAAGCACCTTTGTATATAAATATGGAATAAAATAAACTATTAAATAATGCAGGCACCTTTGTATATAAATTTGATATTGCTTTCCATGATAACGTCATTTTATGGTTCCTTATTAAAACTAAACAAGTGGTTTCCTATGTCAACAATAATTCAAATGAAAGCATCATCAACATTTAATTTAATTTAAAAATAGTAAATTCAGATTTAAAACTTCAAATTAATTAAATTATGTTTTCTATTTTGATTTAACAATAAAATAATGATTTTAATATTATTTTGTTATGATGATAATGGTGGTGGTTAACATCCACTGAGACCAAATTTGAGTGTATCAGACTTAAAGAAACGAACTATTTAGTTTGATTTAAGATTTTATTCTTATGCTCAAAAAGCTTGGAGAGAAGCCTCCCAAGCTCAGTATAATTTTGACAGCGTAAAAGGCTAGGAAGGTCAGTATTGCAACAAAGATTTTGAAATTGAGATCTAATGTGGTTGTAAATGGGGCACTCTAAGAGGAAGTGATTTTCATCCTTGATGTTCGTATTCTCACAGAGATGGCAGAACTTTTCCATCCATGGTGTTTTAGGAACTGTCGAACTACCTGTTTCATTATGGAGCTCATGAGAGTTCGTTCTAATCTTGGCTATATTAATTTTCTTCTTTGAGCTAGTTAAAACAGAGAGATACTTTTGATCTTCTAGGGTGGGGTCGATGACCTCCTTATAATATCTTAATTTTCTTTTAGCTGCTAAATCTTTCTCACACCACATTTTTTCTTTGAATTTAGAAGTAACATTATTTTTAATGTTATTAATGTTTTGCAATGCAACATTTTCGTCGATCTCTCAATGGTTTTAACCAGGCCTGGTGTCTTTATACCAACCTCGTTTGAGCCTTAGGTGGTTTTGGCTGGAATTTAAATTTAGCTTATGAAGTCTATGGTCTCCTATGTTATTGAGTTTGTGCTTGTACAACAGAAGCCTAGTCATAGCTAGGCTCTCGATAAGGGAAAGACCCACTTCTATAAGGAGAATAGGATAGGGTGTGTTGCTTTTAATTTTGAGGTTATACATTATAAAACGCTTTTGGATTTGCTCAATCTTTCTCTAGGATTTTCTAGAAATGCCACAACCCCAAACCTCACATCCATATAAGATAACCAGAGTGACTAAAGTTTCAAAGAGGAACTTCTTTCTATCCCACATTACTGAGATTTGCCGTTTTACAATTATTTTCAAAACCAAAATTAAATTTATATTTAAATTATGTTTTTTATTTTGATTTAACAAATAAAATAATAATTTTAATATAATTTTGTTATTTATTATTATTTTTAAATTTCTAGAGGCATCACTTATACGCTTTTAGTGTAAAAAAGATACCAACAATATAAAAACAAACCTCATCGCCAAACTCCAGCCTCTAAAATTTTGATATTTAAAATTGATTTACAAATAATGCCATTGTTTAGAGAATTTTCGGCGAAATCACATAAATAATGATTTGTCGACGCGTTTCGAACCAACCAGTCTGGTTCATCGTCAGGAAAAGTTGAAGAACCGATCCAGCTTAACTTGTTAAATAGTCTGGGCAGAGACACCAATGGCTAGATTTATAACAACTAATTTTGACCTTATGACCCTAGTCAAATAAGCTATATTTTTAATTGTTATTATTCTTAGAAATTCGTTAAATTAGGTAAAATATATAATTAAAGTACTCTTAATAGCTAGCGATTCATTAGTTTATTCCACTAAATCTAATAGTTTTATTATATTATATATGTATATATATATATATATATATATATATATATATATATTATAATATATATATACGTGTAACGAACCAATCCCAAATAATACCATTGGTTCATCTATATATTTATTTATTAACCACACTTATTGGTTCGAAAACGCGTCGACAAATCATTATTTATGTGATTTTGCCAAAAATTCCTAAATAATACCATTGTTATTTTAATAATTTAAATATAAATCCAAAATATCTTTTTACCAATTTCTTTAATAATAACAAAAATAACTGTAACTGGATCCTTGTCCAAACACCTTTTTAAAGTAGGTAAATAAAATCTTTTCACATCAACTTCCCTCATGTGGTGGTGGATAATAAAAGTACATTTCCTCTGTAGATAAGATTAACTTTATCATTTATATATTTTTATTTTTGGACACCAGCTTGCCACCATCCATGTTGGTTTAGATTATGTTTATATTTAATGAATAAATGATACAATCTCATTAAAAAAAGCAATTATTAGTTATAAATATCTGTAAATTTTCACTTTTGTCCTGGAGGAACATAATTTTGATAAGATTATATGTGCTTGGATTTTGATACGGACTAGCTTCGGATGGGCGCGGATCCGTGATATCACATTAGATCCATCCGAGGAAGGGTAGGGCTCTTTAATGGTAATTTGAGGCTTCTTTCTTTTTATTGTCTCTTTTTGTTGACTTGGCCTGATTTCCACCACTTTTTTCCTCTGCACTCAGCAGATCGGTAAGTTTCTTCAACTAACATTTAAAGAGGGAAAACAATACAATGCAATGCAATGCATGTACATTTATTTATTGAGATTTTGAATAATCCATTTGAACGTGATATATGGTTCTTGGCCTACTTGCATTGCAGGTATTGTGTTCTGGTTTTTTGGCAAACAGTTGATTTTCTTGTCTGGCCCTAGAGGGCAGGCTGATCTGACAAGGTAGGTCTTTAACTTCTCTATAGTCACTTTATTTTCAATCTGGGCATTGTGAAGCCACAGATCTGTACTGTTTTCCTGGGATAGGGTTTGTGCTGGGGTTTTAGGGTAGGGTTTGATATGGGTTTCTGTTTTTACAGGGGCAATGGCGTCCGCACTCTCTAACTCAATCACTGCTGTACAGGTATGTTTTTGTTTTCATAACCCATTTTTATCAAATGCAAATGAAATATATCTTTGCATACATTTTTCAATGAAATACAATAAGGGGTTTTGTTGCTGGGCATTGACAGGTAGGCACTTGTTTCGTGGGGCAGTATTACCATGTCCTGCAACAACAGCCAGAGTTCGTGCACCAATTCTATACAGATCGAAGCATGATGCATCGCCTGGACCGCGACAAGCAAGAAATAGCTACAGGGATGGTGGTACTGAATTCTTTTCCATTCGCTGATATTTTGGATTCATTAAAGCTCTCGTAATGTAATGTCGCTTTCAGTCATTGCCCTAAATAATGTAGTGCGAAAACTTGCATTTCCAAAATTTTCCTAAACTCTTGCTTAGCTCCGCGGTTGGATCAATTTCCCTATCTTTTATTCCTTTACATATGGATATGAGGTTGACAAAAACTCGATAAACCAGTGTGTCCTTTGGTATACGCTGTCCTACTAGGAGGGCCAACCTTTCCAATTGTATCTATTAATAGCGCGTACTGAAATTTTGAATGGTTAAACTTCATCGTACCATGAGAATCAGTGAAAAAAGCTCTTTTGAATAGCTGAACCCTCACAATAATGTCAGCAATGGTTTTTTTTACTATATCTATCCAACCATCCATGTCATTTGGACACCCTTTCCTTACCATGCTTGTTTAAAGCTCTTTTGAATATCTCAATCCTCACAATAATGTCAGCAATGGTTTTTTTATTATATCTATCCAACCATCCATGTCATTTGGACACACTGTCCTTACCATGCTTGTTTAATGTCTTCCATCAACACTAGCACTTTTGAGACCCTCTTGTCTAACATTGTCGTTTCTAGTTTGGGAGTGTATACCTAGGTCTAGCAGGTATGATTTCTCCCACCGTTTCCTTTCACAAGTAGAAAATATTAAATGCGACTGTTCTGTTCAAAGCCTGCAAATAAGACTTTCAAACCTTCCTGCACCATCCACACTGATCATAAATGTAACTATTTGAAGAAAGAGGGGTAAGCTTAGGTGTTTATAACATGACAATTTTAATAACATGATTCAAGATTTACTTATTGTTATTTTTAAAGTCTGTATCATGTGTTTTTATGTGCCCCACAAGTTTTTTGGGTGGGTTTATTCTATTTTGATTTGATATCACTGTTTTTGTTTTCATTGTTTTCCCCTCCTTTTTGTACTTGTTTAGATATTGAGACATTTCAAGACATAGAATTTCCAAGATTTTATGAATTGATTATCTGCAATATCCGCATTGCCTTCTTCAAATTCAGCATTGGGTTTCTCCCTGAATATCTGCTTCCAAAGCTGGCCTGTAATTCTGTATTAAAAGACTAACAAAACATGTCTTGAATGTTATCTATGGCCACTGGTCATTGATTTCTTACCATTCTTTTACTTGCTTTGTGTGCAGGAAATTCATAACTGTGTAATGTCTTTAAACTACACTGGTTGTGTGATTGAGATCAAATCTGCAGATGCTCAAGATTCGTTGAATGGTGGGGTATTGGTTATGGTCACTGGCTCCATTCAAAGAAAGGACGGGGATATCACAAAAAATTTTGTTCAGACATTTTTTCTTGCCCCTCAGGAGAAAGGATACTATGTCCTAAATGACATTTTTAGATTCTCTGAGGATGATTCTTATGTAGAAAAACAAGCTGATCTTGGTATAAATGGTGGTAATCATGAATCCCATTTGAATTCCGCTTCACCTCTTCCTGAGCCAGGTATATTTTATTCTCATTTTCTGAGACAATGGTTTGATCTTAGTAGGATTTTATCCTCCTTGTTCTGCTATGATGGTCTGATCTTAGTAGCATTATTGCCAACTAATTATGTTTCATTAAATTAATATTGTTAATCTAGTGCATTAAGGCAGTATTATCATATATGACTACCTAATAATGATTCTCATATTGCAGCACTAGAACCATCTTCTCCTGTCGCTGCTGAAATGAAAAGAGAGTTTACAGCTGCTTCTCCTGATGAAATTGAAGTTATTGCTGACTATGAAGCTTCTGAGCCACACGAAATACCTATCATTGAAGATAAATTGGTTGAAAACCCAATTGAAGTCTCAGTGGTAACATCTTCAGTTGTAACAGCTTCTGAAGCTGCTTCATCTCCTGCTTCAGTTGAGGAACCTTTAGGGGAAGCTCCCAAGCACACTTATGCCTCCATTGTACGTGTGGAAATTAATATCGATTTTCTTTTATTATTGAATTTCCATTTGTTCTGTTATAAATTTGTAATTAATTTCTTTGATTACAATCAGTTTGTAGTGTTTTAGAGATTCTAACTTCTCAGCATTTCTGATTGTGTGAAATTGTTTAAATTCAAAGCTTCGGGTTGCTAAGGGGGCTTCTACCACTACACAACCTTATCAAACACCTACAAATAAGGTTGTTGCTGTAGTTTCGGAATGGCAGCCTACACCACAGGCCACACAACAACAACTACCTCAATTGCCTTTGGGTTCAACAGTAGTTGACGAAGTGCATCCTAATGGGTCTGATGACATTGTTGGCTCTGAAAATGAAGGTTTGTTATTTTTATATGTAGTTCTACATAACTTACAGTTAGATTGAGCAACATTTGTTATTTTTAATCTTCACTAAATAAACTCTAAACACTGTTTAGAGAATTTTCGGCGAAATCACATAAGTCGATCATTTGTCGACGCGTTTTGAACCAACTAGTGTGGTTCATCGTCATAGTTGGTTCGAAACGTGTCGACAAATGATCTCTTATGTGATTTCGCCGAAAATTCTCTAAACAATGTTATGGATCACAGAAGTCAAAATTCCTTAATAAACTCTAAACACATTAAATATTTTACTCATGTTCTGTTGACCTGTTATTGCTTTTGCTATTCCTCAGGTGATGGAAGATCGATATACGTAAGGAATCTCTCTGCTACTGTCACGTCTTCTGAATTAGAACTGGAGTTTAGAAAGTTTGGGAAAATTAGACCTGGAGGGGTCAGCGTGGTTAACCGGAAGGTGGGGACTGACATTGTCTCTCTATTTGTCTCTTTTTAAAGTTTGTATGGCAACTTGTCTAGAAGTATAATTGCTTTCATTCTCTCTGATTGTTCATCTGTATGAGCTGAGCCAGAATATGTCTGATTGTACTTTGTCAGGATACGGGAGTTTGTTATGCTTTTATTGATTTTGAAGACTCGAGTTCTGTTCAAAATGCCACAGCAGTATGTATACATTTATGTTTTAATGTTATTTGTTTCTTATTTCTGTCTTTATGGGTATACATTTATGATTTAATAGTTTCAGTTTCTTATTTGTGTCTTCATGGGAATTTTGGTTATTGTATCTAATTTTGTTTTTGGCAACAAGCAGGCTTCCCCAATGCCCTTTGGCAATAAGCAAATATACATAGAGGAAAAAAGGAGTAGCAGTAGTAGTTCACGAGGAAGTGAGTATACTGTCTATTCTCAATGTCTTTTGATGCCAAGAATTGGAAAACATTTGGTGCAATTTTTGATTTGATATTTTTTGAGCAGGAAGAGGTGGCAGAGGAAGGGGATTTCAGAATGAAGGGGGGAGAGGTCGAGGAGGGTATGGTACACGTGGCTATGGAAGGGGAAGTGGACAAGAGTTTGGCAGAGAGTACTCTAGCAGAGGAAGGGGGGGATCTGGTAGTCGAGGTAGCTTTGGCGGTGCTGCAGCAGGTGGTTTCTCCAGGCAACCTAGACGAGTTGGTGGGAACCAAATTTTCCAAAACGGTGCCGATAGGATAGCTTAGTATATATGTTTGGAGTAGTTTCCTGTGTTGTTTTACACCTGAGCAGATTAGATCATACCAAGGACAAGTGGTTTTTTCTTGTGTGTTCCTTCTTGTGGTCCAATTCTATGTATCTGATCATAACTATTCATATTTGGTACTTTCCACATGCCAGTCTTGCTAGTTAGGATATTTTTTTGCAGCTGGCAGACTGATTTGTTTATGGTGGCAGCGAGATACAGAAGTTGGATGTCCTGAGGCAAAAAAAATTGCCAACGATTTTGCATCCATTTCTGTACCTTGTTACCTTGCCAATTATGCTTTTTATTAAATTTCTAAATTAAATGAGTCTGTAGAGTGCAGTGCACAATATTTTCTTTATTTTGAGATTTTTCGATATGTTGGAAGGTTCTGCTTATCTTCATATTACTTCTCTCTGTAAGTTAGTTTTGTCTTTTACAAATGGGACATTGTTTTGTCACATGGAAGTATTGCATACTGTATTTCAGCTTATTGTCTATTTTTCTAGATATTTTACATTTTGTTCCTTGTGGTATGGAAGTCTGTCTTCAAAATCTCTTTTCTAAGTTGCTCCTGTAGAAATCTATGTTATTGAATTGAGTTATAATCAATTTACAAATATAAAAACACACTTATATGAATCAGTAAATGTTTAATTTTGAATCAGAAGAGAGATAGGATTAAGCGAGTTCAAAATCAAAGGGATCCAAGTTTGGATTTAAGTTCTATGACATTTGGTTAGAATTGAAATAATGCTGTTAAATTACTTGAACCAAGGTGATAAAATTAAAAGTAGTAGAATGTAATTTAACGGCAAGAGGGGTTTTTAGTATAACTTGTTAAAAAGTTAGGTACCGCTGGTCTATTTGATGAGCTATGATGCCAAATGTTAAGTTTATTGGTATTCTAGACTGTTACAAAAATATATTTAAAGCAAAACATTGCCAAATGCTAAACTTGTTGGTATCCTAGACTGTTACAAAAATATATTTGAATCCAAAGGTTGGCTATAACAATCCTTGCCCATTTACATTTATTACAGAGGGTTTGCTTACTCAAGTGAATGTACAGCTCCTAGGACGAAGAGAATTGACAGATAGACAAGTCGGTTGAGCAGGTCTTTACATCGGTAGGGTTAGGCTCTTGCAGCATTATTGGCTCCCTTGTGCTGCTACAAGTTTATTTTAAACCAAATATCAAGTCAGCCTTTTCTACCTATTCCGGGTTGTCGATTCAAAAGGTCATCATCAGTTTACAAAGCTTTCATGGATGTAAATGATGGTCAATTGTTTGGAAGAAAATGCCAAACAGAAGGGATGTTGTAGACCGGCAATGACACTTGAATACTTCATTGCAGAATAACAAATCAGCTGATGTTTCCTGTTCCTGCAGGAAAATTTTATTTAGCGTCTAGCATTGGAAATAAGTTGCAAGTTTCATGGTTAACAGGCTTCTTCAAATGTATTAAACTGCATTTATCTATACTTGTTCATGGCTATGGAGGCTTTCGTCCAGTTTGGTGCCCAGCGGTTTTGTTTTACCAATGTACTGAGCCTGTGACAGCGTTTGCATTCTCTATTGGCATGGATGTTTTAGGGTTTGATCCCTCTACTGTTTCCTCCATATTTGTCATTTCAGACAAGTTGATGGAATATTAGCTCTAAGATTAATTAATAAAATATCATATCTGATCACGATACAGTTACTTGGACGGACGCCTTAAACATAAGTAGGCTACAGGACGATCTAAAAAACATTTGGCTCTCTCGAATCTCTTTTAGCTAACTAGCAACACCATTAAGTTTATGATTTTTTTTTTTTTTTTTTGTTAATTCAATTTAGTGTATTCAGTATGTAGTCTAAGTCCCTTAGCACTCAAGGCTATACAATAAGAAGATTTAAAGCTATTGCCATAATATATTCCATATTTTTCAGGTCCCAAGGTCACCTCACCCTCCAACCTGTAAGAACATTGGGCTCTCTCGAATCTCTTTTAGCTAACTAGCAACACCATTAAGTTTATAATTTTTTTTTTTTTAATTCAATTTAGTGTATTCATTATGTAGTCTAAGGGAAGATATTCTTTAGCACTCAAGGCTATACAATAAGAAAATTTAAAGCTATTGCTATAATATATTCCATATTTTTCAGGTCCCAAGGTCACCTCACCCTCCAACCTGTAAGAACCTGTAAGCGAAGGTGAGAATGTCTCAAGGCAGTAATATAACCAAATTCAGAATTATTTTAATAATAGACTCAATACAAGTTCTAATAATAGACTCAATACAAGTTCAACATGTAACTGCAAATTACCTGTTTAACATGTAATTTGCAGGAATTGCGTCTGTGTAGCAAGGATAACAATCATTCTTCCCAAATATCTAAAATAACCTTAATTGACACAATTTTATAAATGTTTATTTAATAAAATATTAAAAAAAATATCACAAAATATTAAAATTGATATCAAAAGATTACCGCCTATAAAGATATAATGAATAACAATAGAATTGGATTTATGAATAACTATCCAAATAAAATGCGATAAAAACATCACAAAACATCTAAAATGTCAGAAATGACCAAATTGTTCAAAAACATAAAATATGTTATATAGAGAGCAGTCTTTCGGATTAATCACATAGTAAGGATTGGGTCGACGTTTCGAACCAACTAATGTGGTTTATTCTCAGGACAAGGATGAATCACATTAGTTGGTTCGAAACGTCGACTCAGTCCTTACTATGTGATTAATCCGAAAGACTGCTCTTTACATTATGGATCACAAAAGTTTTAGATCTAACATAAAATATGTTACTCATGCGACAAAGACAAATGCTTAACAAAAAACACGCCATACATCCTCTCAAATATTTGTAATGATATTTTATTTGGTTGATCCCTGCATTCAATTCCATTGTATTTGGAACACTAAAGAAAATTCCAAACAGAGGGCTTGGGATACGCAAGGACGAGTGATTAATAAAAAACACACCGTGCAGACTATGAAATATCTGGAATGGTATGTTTGTTGTTCCCCACATTCCCATTGTATTTGGAACAATTATGAAAACTGCAAACATGGGGATTCGGATTTGTCAGGCACCATAATACAAATGTACGTGTTACTGGTTCAACCAGCATCAACAATCTTTACGTTTGCTTGAAGGGTTGGTAGTCATGACATTTAGTATAGCTCACTGCCTACCATGAGCAATATTAATTATATAGCTCACTGCTTATAACATGAGCAATATTGTGGCCTGAGGAGCAAAATAGAAAATGGCTATTGCTTACCTGAACATTGTGGCGTTGCAGGAGCACTAATACAAAAAATACAACCGGAGAAATATGCATGGTTTGGAATGCAGTTCTGATATGGAGAAACATAAGTAATGCAACCGATTCCCTACCATAAGCAATGTATAAAGCAGAAAAATACAAGAGAGTAAACACCGACTGTGATTGCAGGCAAGGCCTTGTTGCTGGACACTTTTCTATTGGAACCACAAATTAATTTGGCATTTGCTTGCTTTTTTTTAATATTTATTTATTTAATTATGAACTTATATTTTTGATCGCTTGGCGCTCTCTAATTTGACTATATTTGACTATACATTTTATACACTTTTTTTTGTGAGGAAATGTTTGCAAAGCCATTTTAAGAGATCACTTTTTATTAGCTTATTAGCGAAGCCTAACCCCGAGAGTGTAGAGGAAAATTGACCTTGTGACCTCCCATTATTGAGATGCTTTAACAACATGAACTCAGAGATTACTTTCCACTGGCTTATTAACAGAGTCTAACTGGAAGGTCCCACCTTACCAACCATCAATATTATACATAATAACGCTGACTCAAAATGCGATATTATTTTATTTGAAGTTAAAGTTTTTAAGACGTAAAAGTTAATGCAAGGTCAGATATCTATATTTTTATTGGTATTCTTTATACTACACACTCATTTCTACTAACTAACTAACCCATGGTAATATTAAACTTCTCAATAAAGCTACAGGGTCATGGTTTGTCAAGATCCAAAACTTACAACCATAAGTCTTAAAATCATATTTAAATGATAGTTTTTAGTGGGATAAATAAAATCAATCTTTACAAACCACAATTTCTGATAAGTTAATTGTTCATTCTATTGCAATTAGAAGTGTTTAAGAGTGACTAATTTGATTTTGTTCTAAATAATATGCCTATGAATTCTTTGGTAAAACAATGGAAAGCAAAAACAAGATAATTCAACTTCTAAAGGAGTGATTTCCAATGATTATGAATTTATATGTGAGCTAACAATTACAACAATTTATTTACTCAATTTGAATTTCATAGATTCTTAATTCAATGGAATCATCATGTTTATTTATTCAGATATTTCTAAAAACACCTTGGTTACAAATACTAAATTCACTTAGTCATATTTATAGACAATTCATAGATGTAATTAGCTACAACCATTGAAGTATTATGTCAAACAGTTTGCAAGCATGAAATGTATAACCATTGAGACATTTTATCAAACACTTACAACCATAACCCTTAAGGTGATTTCACTACAATTAACTAACATGAATTTAAGATTACACAACTTATTTTTCATTGCCAGTAATGCCAATAAGTGAACCTAATACATAAGTAGAACTCCCATCCATCTTCATTGCCGCATATACAAAACTTTAATCACATAAATGACTATAAACATTTAAGGAATTTTACAAATAACTCACAGCGATGTAGCTACAACCATTGGAGAATTTTGAACAACGACCATTGGAGAATTTTGAACAATGGTTAGCAGTCACAAAACAAGCGGCTAACTATTAAACTATCACTGTATTAACCATTGAGATTTTAAAACAAGAATTCCAAGTTTATATAACAGGCTGGTTTCATAAATAGAGATTACCAGGTAAGTCACACGTAAAAGAAAAAAAAAACAGTGAAACAGACCATCGGGTAGCAACAACAAATCTGCAAAATATAACAGCGTAAAGAATCAGATTCTGAAACTCTATTTTTTGAAATCTAAGTTGCGGTGACATGGCCGTTAGGCACAGATACCCATTGAAGTTAAAATGAATCGAAACAGAAATGCCCAGAAATACGATTCTTTAAAACCACAACAAAAAACAAATTCCTACTATCTCATTTATCACTTTTGTCAAACATATAATGTGCAAACTGATTTACAACTGTAAAAAGAGAAGGAAAACCAAATTTATGCTTTCAATATGTTTTCATATACTCACGACATCTTGAATGCTTTAGCCATTAAGGCATGATGTCAATCAACTTGCAACGAAACTGTACAATTTTTTTTTTTACATAAAATAATCTACAATTATTGCAAAATTTCTTCAACATTTAGTGTGCAACATTTGATATACATCTAAGTTTCAGTGAACAACCAAATAAGCAAAACCCATGTAATGAACTACAAAAAAAAAAAAAAACACAATATTATGTTATCAACATACCTGGCAGTGAATTTATACAACTCGAAAGGTACGAGTATGTTCTAGCTCCAATGAGAGTATGCTCGAGCTCCAATATCCTTACCAACTAATTGTGAACCACCCGTTTTTCCTCCCAACCATATCCAAGAACTTCTCCCCCTGGTACCCCCGAGCTGCAAAAGCTCACGAGCAATTCCAAAAGACAACAGTAGAGAGATTTGCAAGGCAAATTAAGGAAGCAAAATTTCACTTCTTCTCAATACCACTCATGGCCAATCTCAATAGCTAGAGATCTTAAGATTTTAGTAAGAATTTCAGAATTATTTTAGAAGCAATAGGTTACTCTCCATATCTCTCCCTCTCACCATTTTTCTCAAGTCTCTTCCACTCTTGGCATAATAATTTGTTCCTCCCCCCTCCCAAGTGAGAATACATAAGACTCATATATAGGAGGAGCAACCAATTCTTGTCATAAAAGAGGAGTAATGTGCATGCATTGGATTCCATTTAGAGGAGTGTAACTTATGCCATTAAGGAGAGGTATGCATGCTTTAGTTAAGGAGAATGTAACATATGCATTAAAGAGAGCGTAAGAGGAATATTCTATGACATATTTTCAATGAGTGAAAATGAATATGCCATTATTTGATGAGTGCATAAAATAGAGTGTAATGTATTATTTAAGAGAGAGAGAGAGAGAGAGAGAGAGAGAGCCATGAGAGTCATGAAGGAGATGTGTGAATTGATTAAGGAGATAAAGTTGACTTGTAATTCTTTTTTAATAATAATATCGTAGTCTCATAAAAGACAATAATAATATTAATAATATTGAGGATTCAATCAAGATTGAACTATTATGATTGATTAATGATAAGGTAAGTTGTTTTTCTTCAACTCCGTTTGATTACCAATTTATGCAAGGTGATTTACTATTTTTGGAAAGTCATGATTGAAATGCAGGACATGACTTTCTATTTTTAGAAATTCATTCCAAAATTGTGAGAATGAAATTTTATTTAAGGAAATTCATCCATGAGTGGTATTTTTCTTCTGGGGAATAAGGATTCCGCACCCCTGTTTCATGCATCTTCATGCCTTAGTAGATTGAGGACTCCGCGCCCTGATCTACTCCAAAGATCTAAGATTCCACAACTTGATCTTTTTAAATATTTAGGACTCCGCGCCTTAAATATACAAAACTCCATGTCTTTATCTTTCTTGGATTTAGGACTCCACACCCTCATCCATTGTGCTTCGAAACTTTGCGTTTCTCCTTATGGCACTGATTGTGAACTTTTACCCATCTGATGGTTCGCTGGTAAGGCCTTGTTCAAAGACCTGCACACATTACAGTCTCATAGATCAAAGGAATCAAATGGATTTCATAATGAAATTAACTTAATCGCATTTTACCGAGAAAGATGCATGACTTCCACAGTGATTTTGAAGAAATGACTTCAACAATGATTCATAATTAAACATCTTTGTTGGAAAATGACTAGGTACCCTACCACATCCTGCTTCGTACAATATTAAACATATATAATCACACAATATGTATCATCCATAAATCATACTTAACCTTCTATTCCACATAATCATGGGCATCCATGGGTTTATGTGTCTCAATCTTGGATAGCCATCCATGTCATACACTTGCTTCATAAATCAGATGCAAAAAGAGAAACACATGTATAACATTTACTTAATCAAAACCATCTAATACATATAATCAAATATACCACACATAAGAGGAAATGTAACTATATAAAACAATGTTCCCCAATCCAGTGATCAAACTTCCATACATAAACATAAAAAGAAATATAACTATGTATATAAAACATTATTCTTCAATCAAGTGATCAATCTGTCATATATATAACTCATGAAAAATCACCCTTGATAGGAGTGAAAAAACCATACTAGAAAGAAATATGGGACACTACATACTCCCCCTCTTGGAGTAAACTTGGCCCGAAGTTTAACTAAAGAAAAAAGGAAATTTAAGATGCATAGAAGATGCATCTTCCCAAGTGGTGGAACTAGGCCTGTATGAGTCCCATTGGACCTTTACTTGGTCCACCATGCGATGTCTGGGCTGTCGAGTGCGATGGTCCAAAATGCAAACTGGCTCTGCCTTTAAAGTCCCTTCGTCCGTTACCTATAATTGATGCCAATCTAAAATGTGGGAAGGATCATGAACATACTTACGTAGTACCGAAATATAATATACATCATGCATACGATGAAAAATTGGTGGTAAAGCAAGATGATATGCCATAGGTCCAACCCTTTCGATGATCTCAAAATGCCCAACAAATCGAGGAGAGAGCTTAGATCCCTTCTCAAACCTAATAGAGCTTTTCTGAGGTTTTACTCGAAGAAAAACAAATTCACCTTCTTTAAAACTACGATCCACTCTATGCATATCAACATAGCTCTTCTGTCTATCCTGTGTCTCCTTTAATTGTTGCCTTATACACCACACTTGTTCTTCCATTTCTTGAAGCATTTCAGAACCTACCGAGATTCTGTCCTCTAATCTATCCCAACTTAAAGGTGTTCTGCGTTGTCTTCCATACAATAACTCATAAGGTGCCATACCAAGGGAACGATGATAACTGTTATTGTAAGAAAACTCCACTAGAGGAAGATAATCTTCCCACTTAGATTGTTGATCCATTACATACATTCTAAGCATGTCCTCTAACACTTGATTTATTCTTTCAGTTTGGCCATCAGCGTTCGAATGATAAATTGTACTGAAATTTAATTGTGTCTGAAGGGCTCCCTGGAAACTAGTCCAAAATCTTCCTGTAAATATAGAGGCCCTATCTGATATGATTTTCTTAGGAAAACCATGAAGTCTAACCACCTCCTTGATAAATAATTGTGCTATTTCAGATGCTTTGTAAGTATCTCTAACAAGTATAAAATGGGCACTTTTAGTAAGTTTATCTACCACCACCAAAATGGAGTAATGCCTTTTGGTTGTTTCAGGTAATTCAACAATAAAGTCCATAGATATTTCTTCCCATTTGGACTCAAGAATGTTATGTGGCTACAACAATCATACTGGATGACCATGTTCTGCTTTAACTAGCTGACATTCCAAACATTTTTCCACAAAATTTGCTACATCCTTCTTCATGCCTGCCCAAAAGAAAATTTTCTTTAAATCAGCATACATCTTCTGGAATCTCGGGTGAGCCATATATGTTGCACGGTGAGCTTCTTTCAAACTGAACTCAGGAAGCCCATCTTGATCTGGAACTACAATCTTTTGCATGAATCTCACAATACTGTCGCCATCACAAGAATACCCTTCTACCTTGATTTTCTTAGCCCCCTCCCCAGAAAGAGAAACTTTAACTTCCTTGCACCATTCATCTACATCTTGTGCCCTCAAGATGTGCTCCCGTAAATCTATCTTCAATGGAATTACCGAAAATATTCCTGGTCTTTGACTGAGTGCATCAGCTACTTTGTTCAATGTACCCTTGATGTAAGTTATGTCAAAACCGTCTTCACTTAGGAGTTCTGATCACCTTCTTTGCCTAGCATTTAGATCACTTTGAGTAAATATATGTTGCAAAGCTCTGTGATTTGTTTTTAATTCAATTTTCTTTCCCACCAGATAATGTCACCAAAGTCGTAAGGCATGAACTATAACTACTAGTTCTAGATCATGGGTTGCATAGTTTTCCTCATGCGGCCTTAACTTCCTAGAGGCATATGCAATCACCCTACCATCCTGTGATAATACCGCACCCAATCCATCTTTTGATGCATTGGTACATACTATAAATGTTCTATCCATATCTGGAACCTTAAGTATCGGCGCTGTAGTCAAACATTGTTTGAGCTTGGAAAATTCTTGCTCACACACATTTGTCCAATTAAATCATACTCCCTTCAAAAGCAATGAAGTGATTGGGCTGGCTATTTTTGAAAATCTCTCCAAAAATCTCCGATAGTATCCTGCCATACCCATGAAGCTACACACTTCATGCACATTAGAGGTTGTTGGCCATTCTAAAATTGCATCGATATTTGCTAGGTCAACAAAAATGCCTTCACTGGAGATAATGTGTCCAAGATAATGGATTTTTGATTGGAAAAAAAGACATTTGGACATTTTCGCATAAAGTTTATTTTCTCTTAAGCATTGTAAAACCAATCTTAGGTGTTGCTCATGTTCTTCTGGGGACTTTGAATAAATTAGGTTGTCATTGAGGAACACTTGCACAAATTTATCCTAGTAATTCCGAAATACACCATTCATCAGAGTCATAAACACTCCTGGGGCATTAGATAACCCAAAAGGAACAACCACGAACTCGTAATGACCAAAACAAGTTCGAAAAGTAGTTTTGGAAATATCCTCTTCTTTAACTCTGAGCTGATGATATCCAGATTGAAGATCAATCTTGGAGAATACGATGGTTCCCTTCATTTGATCAAATAGATCATCAATGCGAGGCAAAGGATATCGATTTCGAATAGTTACTCGATTCAATTGCTTGTAGTCAACACAGAGCTAAAGGGATCCATCCTTCTTGTTTACAAATAGCACTGGAGCTCCCCAAGGTGAAACACTAGGTCTAATCATACCCCTATCCAATAACTCTTGAAGTTGCACTTGTAACTCACAAAGTTCAACAATAGACATTCAGTAGGGAGCTTTGGATATAAGTTCGGTACCAGGCTTTAGCTCTATGGAGAAGTCAATCTCTCGCATTGGAGGTAAACTAGGCAGCTCCTCTGGAAAGACATTAAAGAATTCTGAAAGGAAAGGATATTGTTCAAAGAATGAAAAATATCCCTCATTTAAAGTCATTACAACATACATTTGACATCTTTTCCTAAGACTTCTATTCATCTACAAGAATGAGATAAGTCTTAAAGAAACAGGTCTCCTTTCCCCATGGATAACCATAGATTGGCCCTCATCAGTCAAAAAATGAAGGGTTTTGCTTCGACAACTGATGAGCCTCATCACTGGGTAATTATATGGGCCTTAATTCACCTCCTATCTTAGTCAAACCAACTATTCTCACAAATTATTGCATACTTTTGATTATATTTTATTTATGAGATGAGTTAGACTTAGATATTTTGCTTTATGGTATAATATGCATTTAATGCAGGATTAAAGGGTAAAAACAAGGCATTTTGGCAAAAGTCTTGGTAAAAAATTGATTGGGACAAGGGAGAGGAATTATAGGAGGTAAATCCTCCTCATTTACTATCCCTCCATTCGAATATTCCTCCATCAGCTCGGAGTTCAACCAGCCAAATCATGAGGACTAGAAGGTAGCCGAGCAAGTGGAAGTCAAAGCACTAATTTATTTCTAGTTTGGGAGCCAAGCCTCCCTAATTTTAAGGAATTCGTTGGAGACTTCAGAAGTATAAGTAGAGAGGCATAGGACCTCAGCAGGATTCAAACTTTTGATTGTAAAATCTACTTTATTTTCGAGCTGCAAGACTTGTGACAATTGTTGATGTAATTCATTATTTTGATAATAAGAATGAGTTTTGTTTTGAGCCAACACTGAGTTAACTCAGAGAGATGAAGCTCTTGGGTTAGGGCCCAACCCTAGTAGCTAAGGCTCCTCTTTATTGTACATGTATGTTAGCGTAGATTCATGGTTTAATTGTTCATTTGCTTAAGTAGATGCATTTCCATTACATCAGTGTAGCACATAGATTCATGGTTTAATAATTCATTTGCTTAAGTAGCTGCATTTCCATTACAACAGTGTAGCATAGATTGGTTGTGTTTTAGTTTGCTTCCGTTTGTGCCTTTTTATTTAGTTAGCAAGTTAGCAAGGATTATACTCGTAGATTTCCTTTCACAACAACCCTGACTAACCATCGTCAACCGCGTGTCGCATAGCTTCTTATTATTCATTTCAACGTTTGGCTTGATTCGCTCCAAATCTCCACCGTCGATTTGTGTAGCTTGATCCGACAGCTATTGCGCAATCTTGCACATATTCTTGCACAACCGATATCCACTGGAGAGCATGCGAGAAAAGTGGTTTTCCCATGCTAAGTGTCATTCACTTAGGCTAATTGCGAAAATTTTTGGAATTCCACTTACAGATTTGATGGCGTGCCAGAAACTGATTACCGCCTACAGAAACCCGCTCCATCATTTCGTACGTTTTTTACCCTTCTGTCGCCACATTACTTGATGTGATCCATCCATCTATTCACTTCATCTCTGCGATAAGATCTTTGCCGCTCATCTTTCGATTAGTCCTGTTCGTCCATTTCTTGACTTAACCTCCTGCGATAAGGTCTCCGCCATTCATCCCCTGTTTAGTCCTGTTCACCTATCTATTGACTTAACCTCCCGCGATAAGATATCCACCATTCATCTTCCGATTAGTCCTGTTTGCCCATCTATTCACTCAATCCTGCAATAAGATCTTCGCCATTCGTCTCCTATTAACCTTGTTCGTCTATCTGTTCACATAGTCTTCTACGATAAAATCTCTGCCGTTCATCTCCTGTTAATATTGTTCCCGATCGATACAATGGTTCCTATGCACTTCTGCTTCATTACGTCCTCCTTTCACTAATTTCTATCTTCGATTGCTCTTTCGCTTGAATCCTTGCATGCTTGATTTTACCAAAACACCAAAAACACGAAAACAGACTTAGTTTAGCTTCCTTGCTTACACATTAGTTTGGTTTGATGCTATTTACTTCTGTAACTTAGATAGCAACATTAAGTTAGTATTGATTTAGCAATTCTGCTTAGTTTAACTGTTTAAATGGTTAATTAGGATATGGTGTGATTTAGCATTACATGTTGTTTTCTTCATTATTGCAGTAGAGTATCTCTCTTAGAATAGATTTGCTATTTTTCCATCAAAGAATCAAGCTTCTTCTAACTCTATAGAAGTATGGCTTGGAACCCCTGGGGTCTCTTGCCAGATGAACAAGTGACAACAGGCAGGACCTTCACTTCTACTTGTGCATATAGCACTGTCACCTCCAACTTTGTACAAACCCTAGGTTGATAAGTAAAGCTGATAGCCCAGGAGTTGCAACATCCTTACTGCAATACTGGCACTCATCATTTTTTTTTTTTCGATCATAAATTTCAATATGCTTTCTTTTCCATTCTGCAAGTTGAATTTCAATTCAGCAAGTAGTTTCTTTCTGTTAGTATTTTTCATTCTATCAACAATTTCATTTCTGCAAAGTACTTTCTTGCTAAAAAATATTCCAAAAACCAACCAAAAAACATTTCCTTTCATGCCTTGTAGTAGTAGGGACAATTTAGGAAAATTCTTGCCAAATACCCCCACTACATCCAACAATCAACCTTCTCTCTTCTTCGGTGGCTATGAACTGGAGGAACCTTTAGGTGAGAAACCTGACATATTTGAAGAACCTATAGGGGAAGAAGAAGAAGAAGAATCCATTCCCACTGAACCAATGGCTGAAAACTGAAATGACAGAGGGAATAGAGAGAGAGTTGAGGGCGCCTTCCCCATCAGGGAAACCAATGAGGACACCAAGATGAAGAATATAAGCCTCTTTGCCCTACTTCATTTCCATGGCTTGACCACAGAAGACCCTAACACTTTCCTATTTGAGTTTGCTGTTATATGCCGAACCTATGACTATACATATTATGAGCAAAAGTTAAAATTGTTTCCATCTACCCTCAAGGATGCAACATTGCGCTGGTTCATGGGTTTACCTGGATATATCATCACAACTTGGGCTCAGATGCAACAGGATTTTAACAACAAATATACGGACTACTGTAGGTCAAAGGATACTAAATAAGATGTTTTCAGGATGACCATGGGTCAAGATGAATCCTTATAAGACTATGAAGAAAGATTCCAGCTCATTTACAAAAGGGCTAGGTGCACACTTGACCCTGAGTCACTAAAGTTGGTCCTACTTAGAGGAGTAAGGGAAGATCTTATGGATACCTTACATTTGTTAGCAGGAGGAGATATCTACCAATTACCCTATGAGGATATCAAGACTGTCTTAGAAACCATTCTAGGGCAGTTAGGAAAAAGGGTAGGAGTAGTCAACCTATGGCCAGCACATCATCTTCCAACTCATCCATCAAGAGTGAAATTGGAAATATGCTGGAAGATTTCAAAAGTGAGATGCTGCAAACCCTTGCCTTGCAATTGGACACCATGACTATCAAAAGGAAGCAAGAGGAAGTAGAGAGAGCCTTGGCCATCTTTTGTCTTAGATGCACCATGAGGCATCTTAGGAACGAATGTCCATTGAACTGCATTGAGATTTGCTCGGTCTAAGAAGAAAACCACACCACAGACAAGTGCCCTTCTTTACCTGGACTCAATGCTGTATATCAAGGAGCTGAAGGGGTCACTAAGCAGATTTGTTACATCAACCAAAGGAGACCTCCTGGGCCTAGACCATACCAGCAGGGTATGCAAGGGTCATCCCATGCATATTACAACCCCAACCAAACCACAACTATACTTTCTTGGGGATCCCTTGCTCATCCTTCCTGGTCTACACTGCCTCCTTGGTCCTATGCATCTCAGTATCATTCCCAGCCAGCCAACCAGTCATTTCAGCCTTATGTTCCGCCACAACCTCAGTGGAATACCCCACACCAGGTGTGGAGGCCTCAATACAACAATGCCCCAACTCTATTGCCTACACCACCTAACCAACCACAACTCATGCACTCTGCTCCACCCAAGCAACCCCAGATGCCTACCCAGCCAAATTTGAACCCAAACAATAGGCAGGATCAACAAGTATACAATGGAGAGACATCATACCCAGCTTATGCTGTAGAAATCCAGGAGATCAACCTAAGATCTGGAAGAATTCTCCCAGATAACCAACCTCCCTCTCCACATAAGGAGGTTGAAGAAGAAAGAGAGGAAAGCAACCTTAAAGTAAATCCACCCTTTCCTGAGAGATTAGCCCAACCACTCTAGCCTACCCTAGAAGAACTTGAACTTCTTGGAGAATTGAAAAATCTATGTGTAAAGATCCCATTTCTCCAAGCAATAAAAGATGTTCCCATTTACAATGAGTTTATTAAGGAGAAATGCTTCAAGCATCCAGGGAGAAGAAAAAGGGATGCCCCTACCATTAATGTCATTGGGCAGCTGTCTGAATTAATGCTAGGGCAGGCAATATGTCCAAAATATTTGGACCTTGGAAGCCCTGTAGTAGATGTGCACATCAATGGCACCATTGTCCCACACACTCTGATTGATCTGGGGGCTGCCATTAATGTGATGACCAAGGACACCATGCTTAAGCTCAACCTCCAAGGGTCATTGAGGAATACCACAATAGTTTTGAAACTTGCAGATTGTTCCACAGTCACCCCTGAGGGAATTGTGGAGGATGTGATGGTCTCCATTGACTCCTGGAAGTACCCTGCATATTTCCTAGTTCTCCAACCTAAGGCTAAGCTTACTAGTTACCCTCTCATCCTTGGGAGGCCATGGTCGGCCACAACTGATGCTTAGATTAGCTGCAGAGCTAGGGATATGACCATCAAGAATGGGCATATGTTCAAGCAGTTAGTCCTATACCCTCCTGCTCAACCTTCTCTAGAGAATGATTTACCTTTATGGTTGGAGGAGGAGGAAGAAGATGAGGCTTATTCAACCCAAATTTATGCTTTGGAAGTAACCATAGGAGGAGGACAACAAGATGAGGATGACTTAATTGAACACCTACTCCAAAGTCCAACTCCTAGTTCGTTACCATTAGAAGAAGAAGTAAGGGAAACTTAGAAAATTCACCCAATTGACTTATGCTTGGCAAATTCCAACCCACTCCGTGTCAAAACCATAGAATTTGGACTAGAGAAAACTTTGAAAATTAATCCATCTCTTTCTGCTCTTGAAGAGGAAAAGTTATGCAACATGTTGAGAGAAAACCTAGAAGCCTTCACTTGGAGTTACAAGGAAATGAAGGGAGTACACCCCTCAGTGTGTACTCACCACATATACATCAAAGAAGGTTGCAAGCTAATCAGGCAACCACAAAGGAGGATGAATCCAGCTCTTAAAGATATATTCAAAGAGGAACTACAAAAACTGCTATATGCAGGATTCATTTACCTTATCTCTGGCAGTGAGTGGGTTGTTGGATTGTGTTATATTCTTTCCACAACTAGCCCACGTAGTTAACCGGGGGGTTAGAGGGGGGGTTACATGGGGTTTGAGGCGTACCTAGAACCTATGTTAGGTTGGGCGGACCCACCCATGGTTTTGTGCATGGTTTTCGCACATGTTTTTTGGACGCGATGGTTTTCGGTCCATGGTATTGGATGCTTCAGCATGTATAAATATGTATTGTAACATTGAAATAAACATAATGAAAAATCAAGCTGGTAGTCCTGGTTTTGAGATCCAGGGGAAAATCTCTCTGTATATGTGTTTTATGTGTTATGTTCTCGCATTGTTTATTTTATGTGTTTTAGAATTCGTATGCAGGTTATTTCTGTATGGGGTTAAAACCTACATTTGGTATCAGCGTTGTTTCTGGCTTCAAGGGGACGCCTTTGTTGCTGAGGGGTTTCACTCGAGCCTGTGGTAGACCCTGTTCAGTGGGAGATCTGCAAGATCAATTCTGGTGGTGAAAGAAGATGGCGAGTAGTGGAAAGATAGAGATCGAGAAATTTAATGGTCAGAGTTTTGAGTTGTGGAAAATCAATATAGAGGATCTGTTGGTGGATAAAGATCAGTGGATTGCAGTAGATCCACGTACTAAACCAACGGGAGTGTCCGATGAAGAATGGAAGAAGTTGGATCAGAAGACAAAGAGCACAATACGATTGTGTGTCTCAGATTCAGTATCGCTGAATGTATCAGGGGAAGCTACGACGAAGGCTTTGTGGGACAAGTTAGGGACTTTGTGCCAATATAAGTCTCTGGTGAATAGACTGTTCCTGCGGAAAAAGATGTATAACCCGAGGATGAAAGATGGAGACTCGATGATAGAGAATTTGAATGCATTTAATACTGTGGTAAGTCAGTTAACATCCGTTGATATTAAAATTTTAGATGAAGATAAGTGCATCAGTTTGTTGTGTTCTCTACCAGATTCGTGGGATAGTCTGATTATTGCAATAGGTAGCAATGCAACTGCCTTGCATTTTGATGAAATAGTCTCAGGATATCACTTTCTGAGGGATATGATAGAAGACAAAAAGGTGTTGCTAGTAAAGGTGGACACTTTGAAGAATACTGCAGATGCATTGACAAAATCTGAGCTCTGAGAAGTTCTCTTGGTGTAGAGAGACAATGGGCATTTCAAGGTCGGAAAAATGACTAAGCTCTCTTGTGGCCCCCTGTGGAAAGAAAATAACAAGTGGGAGAATGTTGGGTTGTGTTATATTCTTTCCACGACTAGCCCACGTAGTTAACCCGGGGGTTAAAGGGGGGGTCACATGGGGTTTGAGGCATACTCGGAACCTATGTTAGGTTGGGCGGACCCACCTATGGTTCTGTGCATGGTTTTCGCACATGTTTTTTGGACATGATGGTTTTCGGTATAAATATGTATTGTAACATTGAAAGGAACGTAATGAAAAATCAAGCTGGTAGTCCCGGTTTTGGGATCCAGGGGAAAATATCTATGTATATGTGTTTTATGTGTTATGCTCTTGCATTATTTATTTTATGTGTTTTATAATTCGTATGCAGGTAATTTCTGTATGGGGTTAAAATCTACATGGGTCTCTCCTTTAGTGTAAGTTCCTAAGAAAAATGGTAAGTGGAGGATTTGTGTCGGTTACAGGGAGTTGAATAAAGCCACAAAGAAGGATCATTTTCCCCTACCCTTCATTGACCAAGTGCTAGATGGCCTGGCAGGGAGGAAGTTCTTTTCTTTCCTAGATGGATTTAGTGGGTACAACCAAATCCAAATCTGCCCAGAAGACCAGGATAAGACCACATTCACCTGTCCTTGGGGTACTTTTGCCTATAGGGTCCTTCCTTTTGGCCTATGCAATGCTCCTGCCACTTTCTAGAGAGCAGTCTTGAGTCTTTTTGTTGAATTAGTACATGATGCAGTGGAAATCTATATGGATGATTTTACACCTTATGGATGTGATTTTCAAGAAGCCCTCACTAACCTAGGCAAAGTATTGTACAAATGTCTTGAAATGAACCTGTCTCTCAGTCCAGAAAAATGTGAATTCTTAATGACCGAAGGGACCGTGCTAGGTCATTCAATATCTCAGCAAGGATTGCAGGTGGACCCGAACAAAATAGAAATTATCCAAGGGGTCCCACCTCCTCAAAGCAGAGGGATGTCAAGGGTTTCTTGGGGTTAGTTGGATACTACCAAAGATTCATAAAGGACTTCAGCAAGTTGGCCTATCCTTTATTTGGGTTGTTGGCCAAAGATCCAGAGTTTATATGGTCAAAAAGCTGTCAAGAGGCCTTAGACATTTTAAAGGGTAAGTTAACCACTACACCAATTCTTCGAGGCCCAAACTGGGCCCTCCCTTTTCATATTCATGCTGATGCCTCACATAAATCCATAGGAGCAGCCTTAGGTCAGGTAGAGGAGAAATTGCCCTATGCCATCTATTTTATCCGTAAGAACCTGTCAAAGGCTGAGCTAAATTATACTGTGACCGAAAAGGAACTCTTGGATGTTGTGCAATTATTAAACAAATTTAGGCATTACATTACAGACTATCAAACATTTGTGCATACTGACCATGCTGCAATCAAATATTTAATGAAAAAACCAGATGTGAATGCTAGAATTATAAGATGGTTGCTTTTATTACAATAGTTTGATCTAACTATTGTTGATAAGCCTGGTAAGGAAAATGTTGTTGCATAATTTCTATCTAGGATGAATCTGCGTGCAAGTGAAGAAGGAATGGTGGATGACCAGTTACCAGACGAGCATTTGTTTGCTATTTCAGTTCTCTCCCCATGGTTTGCTGATATAGCAAACTATTTGGTATTAGCACAGTTCCCACCAAACTTGCCCTCCAAAGAAAAGAGCAAGATAGTCAAGAAAAACGCCCCCTTCACCTGGATTGGGGACAATCTTTTCAAAATTAGCCTAGATCAAATCTTGAGAAGGTGTGTAAGGGAAGAGGAAGTTTTTGACATCCTTCTAATCTATCATGATGGGCCTTGTGGAGGTCACTTTGCAGCAAAGAGGACAACATTCAAAGTGTTACAAGCAGGCTATTATTGTCCCACTCTTCATCAGGATGTGAAAAAGTACATTAATCAGTGTGATTGGTGCCAGAGTATGGGAAAGCCTACTCCAAGAGATGAAATTCCCCTACAACCTCAGGTGACTTTCGAGCCATTTGACAAGTGGGGCATGGACTTCATTGGGCCTATCAACCCTCCTTCAAAGCAAAAATAGTACATTATTGTGTGCACTAATTATTTGACTAAGTGGGCTGAAACCAAGGTGATTAAGGAAACAACAAAAGAGAAGGTGGTTGAGTTCCTAAGGGAGATTGTAATCTACAAATTTGGGTACCCTAGAGAGCTAGTCACAGACCAAGGCAGCCAGTTTACCTCCAACATGATTGAAGAATTGCTCATCCATCACAAAATCAAGCATAGGACCTCCACTCCCTATCATCCACAAGCTAATGGACAAGTGGAGGTGACCAACAGGGAACTGGAGAGCATCTTAACCAAGGTAGTAAGCAGCTGCAGGAAGGATTGGGCAGAGAGACTATTTGAGGCCACCTGAGCCTATAATACAACATGGAAGACCACCATTGGATTTGCACCCTATGAGCTGGTCTATGGGAAAAAGGATTTGATGTCCATTGAGTTTGAATATAACACATTGAGAATGGCAACACAACTAGATTTGGATCTCAGTCATGCACATAAAGAAATATTGTTCCATTTAAATGGCTTGGATGAATTCATAACGCAGGCCCTCCTACAGACAAAGATAGTTCAGCTTTAGAGGAAGATTTGGCATGATAAACATATTAAGGAGAAGTAATTTCAAGAGGGGAATTGGGCAATGTTATATGATTCTAGGTATAAAGACTTCAAGGGCAAGCTAAGGACAAGATGGCTCAGACCTTATGTGTTGGAAAGATGCAATGATAATGGTTCAGTGAAAATCAGAACTATAGATGAAGAAGCCATCCCATTGCTTGTTAATGGACACCAAGTGAAAATGTACAAGAGGCCTTTATCAAAACAAGGGTTCATTGACAATATCACATAAGACAGTGATGATGGTGGAGCACGTTCCAGCTCCTCCCTCATCAGGTCACTGAAAAAAAGAAAAAAGAGAAAAACAAATAAGGATTCAGGTGAAAACCTGCATGAGGCGCCTGAGTCCCATCTTTGGGTTGAAAACCTCGTGAGGCGGCCCAATGATGAAAAAAAATGAAAAAAGAATAAGAAGATCCCTAGGTGAAAACCTTCCTTAAGGTGCCTAGGGCAAACATCTAAGGTGAAAACCTCTCTGAGGTAGCCTAGGTGTTTTTCAAAAAAAAAAAGAAAAAGGAAAAAAAAGAAGAGAAAAAGACATAGTTGTTATTTGCAGGTGGGCGAGAAAGACAATTAAGGAGCAAAGAGAAGATCCAAAGGGAACCCTACCCCACATATATTCATCTCTTCCACTCCTTACCATGCATCCCTCCATCAATTCCATTGTTTTTCCACTTCATTGCTTCAATTTAGGTGAAGACCGTGTTTTCTACAATCATCAACTACAGATCTTCACTAGGATGATCCAGGAGCTCCAGACAGTAGACAACAGAGGAGGAAGAAGAATAACCATGCTGCAAATAAACAATGCAGCACCTCTAATCTTCGACAACTGCAGCATGGTATCGAGACCACAAGTAAGTATCCCGCTCACTCACTCATATGCATCATTTGATCAAAAGTTGTAAGGGTTACAAGGTAGTTGGTTTATAAGTGAAAAGGTGGCCAGTTAACTTGGCCACCTTCGACAAAGAAGATAGTCAGGTGGAAAAAAGGGAATTCTTTTTAAAAATCAAAAGGGAATGCAAGAGCCCGAAAACAATGATTTATTTTTTACGACATTCAAATCCGATGTAAGGTGGGGCCCTAACCCATATTAAAGTTCGAGCGATAACCCAAGATTTAAGTAAGTGCATGTTCGAGAGGCAGATAAAGTGCTATGCGGGGGAGAAACGAGTACGAGTTATAACTCAGGCCCAACCCCCGCAATTGACCATGACGTCAAGGTGTTTGACCGAGATATACGAATTGAGATTGCCGCTGGGGGTTCAAGCCTAATGAACATCCCGTACACTCCCTATCCTCGCAGCGGGCCACCCTAATCACTCCACTCCATCTCATCTCCTCCATGTCATCCGCCACCCTCATTCATTACCGTCCACCTCATTCACCATACCCCATCACCTCATCTACCATTCCATAGATGTAGTGCTTTTTATGGCTACCATTTTAGAATGCTTGAAGAATTAAGATTTGGGGTAGAAACATCAGTTCACCAAAGACTCATCATACCCTATTTCTTGATGCAATCACTCATAGACTCCATCAACAAAGTAAAGGAAGGGAATTCCCAACAATTGGCTCACCATGGGTTGTTCAGGATCATCATTGAGGATACCCTCCAAAACCTCAGGATCCCTATAACATGGTCAGTCTTTAGAGACTTACTAGCAGAGGATGACATCAAAACCCTCACCTATGACGTTATTCCTTCTGTCAATGAGGAGGAGGAAAAACAAGAAGAAGAAGATACAAATCTAGATGGGAATGAGATGGATGAAGAAGAAACTAATATAGAGGAACATGATGAAGGAGAAAAGAAGGAGGATGATGCTGAAACAGAGGAGGAAACGAAGGAAGAAACTGATGGAGATGAGAAATAACAACAAGAGGAAGAAGATAAGAAAAACAAAGAGCTAACTGGCTTAAGGGACAGAGACACAATAATGAGAGATCAACTTGAGAGGGAAAATGCATCCCTGAGAGGACAAATGTAGGAAAGGGAAAACCAACTAGCATGTATTGCCAGCTTCTCCTTGGAGGCCATCCAATGTAGGATGTCAACTAAATCCTATGCTCTTTACCTTAGAGAACAATGGATGCAATTTCAGATTAAAACACTAGCACAAAGGGGCACCATGCCATTTTAGGACTACAGGTAGTTTATTGATCTTTGTGATCAAAGTACACTAGAGGATAGGGCCAAAATGGCTGAGTTGTACTTGAACAACATGGCCCTCACAGACATTAATGTTTGGGATCTTAATGTTGAGCTAGGAGATCTGAAATTAATGGCTTTGACATCATGGATGAACCATGAGGAGTCAAGGGTTGCAGAGATGAAAAGAATATTGGCCAGAGAGCAGAATGAACCTCTTGTGAGTTGAACAATCAAATCCCAAGGCCCTAATCAACACCCATAATCTAATTTCAAATGATCCTTAGCTGGCACCTAAATATCTTGCTACCCAAGAGCAAGCAATTTCACATTTGAGGATATGTTTATGCTACTAGAATATGATAGTATACATTCTTGCTTAAGGAGATGTAACACACTACCACAAAAATTGAAGATCAAAGAATATCACTCCCATCAAAGGTTGAGAGTGAAACTCAACAAGACACCTATGTATTAGCAATCAATGCAAAGGTTAAAGGTCAATTGGATAGGCCTAAAACTTAGTCCACCACTACTCCTAGGGATGCTAGAAGGGAGAAAAGAAGAAGAGGAAAAGAGGCAGTGGGAAGAAGTAGAAAGAAAAGCAGGCTTCTATGAACAAGACGAAGAGACCACAATAGAGGCATGGGATGCTAGAGAGGCTACCAGAGCCATGAAGGACATGGACATTGACTAAGTTGCTTAGAGGATGAGCAACACTTTCAGAAGGGGTAATGATGAGCCTCATCATTGGGTAATTATATGGGCCTGAATTCACCTCCTAGCTTAGTCAAACCAACTATTCTCACAACTTATTGCATACTTTTGATTATATTTTGTTTATGAGATGAGTTAAGTTGGATATTTTGCTTTGTGGTCTAAAGTGCATTTAATGCATGATTAAAGGGTAAAAACAAGGCACTTTGGCAAAGATCTTGGTCAAAACTCGAATGGGACAAGGGAGAGGAATTATAGGAGGGAAATCCTCCTCATTTACTACCCCTCCATTCGAATATTCCTCTATCAGCTTGGAGTGCAACCAGCCAAATCATGAGGACTAGAAGGTAGCCGAGCAAGTGGAAGTCAAAGCACCAGTTTATCTCTAGTTTGGGAGCCGAGCCTCCCTAATTTTAAGGAAGTTGTTGGAGACTTCAGAAGTATGAGTAGAGAGGCCTAGGACCTCAGTAGGATTCAGACTTTTGATAGTAAAACACTACTTTGTTTTCGAGTTGCAAGACTTGTGACAGTTGTTGATGTAATTCATTGTTTTGATAATAAGAATGAGTTTTGTTTTGAGCCAGCACTGAGTTAACTCAGAGTGCTAAAGCTCTTGGGTTAGGGCCCAACCCTAGCAGCTAAGGCTCCTCTTTATTGTACATGTATGTTAGTGTAGATTCATGGTTTAATCATTCATTTGCTTAAGTAGCTGCATTGCCATTACAATAGTGCAGCGCATAGATTCATGGTTTAATTGTTCATTTGCTTAAGTAGTTGCATTTCCATTATAACAGTGTAGCGTAGATTGGTTGTGTTTTAGTTTGATTCCGTTTTTGCCTTTTTCTTCAATTAGTAGGTTAGCAAGGATTATACTCGTAGATTTCCTTTCACAACAACCCTAACCAACCATCGTCAACCACGTGTCGCATAACTTCTTCGTATTCATTTCAATGTTTGACTTTATGCGCTCCAAATCTCCACCATCGATTTGTCTAGCTTGATCTAACAGCTATAGCGCAATCTCGTGTGGATTCTTGCATGACCGATATCCACCCGAGAGCACGCGAGGAAAGTGGTTTTCCCATGCTACGTGTCATTCACTTAAGCTAATCGCGTAAAATTTTGGAATTCTGCTTACAGCTTTGAGGGCGTGTGAGAAATTGCTTACCGCCTACAGAAACCTACTCCATCATTCCACACATTTTTTACCCTTCTGTCACCACGTGACTTGATGTGATCCATCCATCTATTCACTTCATCTCCATGATAAGAACTCCGCCACTCATGTTTCGATTAGTCCTGTTTGTCCATCTCTTGACTTAACCTCCCGCTATAAGATCTCTGCCATTCATCTCCCGATTAGTCCTGTTCACCCAGCTAGTGACTTAACCTCCCGCGATAAGATCTCCACCATTCATCTTTCGATTAGTCCTATTCACCCATCTATTCACTCAATCCCCTGCGATAAGATCTCTGCCATTCATCTCCCATTAACCCTGTTTGTCCATCTATTCATGTAATCTTCTGTGATAATATCTTTGCCGCTCATCTCTACTAATACTATTCCCGATCGATCAAACAGTTCCTATGCACTTCTGCTTCGTTACGTCCTCCTTTCATTGATTTCTATCTTCGCTTACTCTTCTGCTTGACTCCTTGCATGCTTGATTTTACCAAAACACCAAAAACACGAAAACAAACTTAGTTTAGTTTCCTTGCTTACACATTAGTTTGGTTTGATGCTCTTTACTTCTGTAAATTAGATAGGAGCATTAAGTTAGTATTGATTTAGCAATTATGCTTAGTTTACCTGTTTAAATGGTTGATTAGGATACGGTGTGATTTAGCATTACATGTTGTTTTCTTCATTACTGCAGTAGAGTAGCTCTCTTAGAATAGATTTTCTCTTCTTCCATCGAAGAATCAAGCTTCTTCTGACTCTATAGAAGTCTGGATTGGAAACCCTGGGGTCTCTTGCCAGATGAACAAGTGACAACAGGCAAGACCTTCACTTCTACTTGTGCATATAGCACTATCACCTTCAAGTTGTACGAACCCTGGGTTGATAAGTAAAGCTGGTAGCCCAGGAGTTGCAACATCCTTGCTGCAATACTGGTACTCATCAACAACTAAGCACAACCCAGTGGGCTTCGAGCCAGTCCATTCCAATTATCACATCACAGTGACCAAGTGGCGTCACATAAAGATTCACATTTGTGACACATACCCCCAAGTCTAAAGGGCACTCTTGCACTAAGCATTCAACCTTTTGAGATCGCCCTGAGGCCATCTCAACCCAATCAAAATCATTTTTCTCTATTGCCACCAATTTACATTTAAATAAAGCATTAGGAGAAATAAAACTTTCAGTTTCACCAGGACCAATCAAAATAGTAACAACCATACCATTTAGCTTACCAGATGCTTCAAGCACTGTGGACTAATGCTCGACCTGGCGATTTTTCACAACTGCATGAATCCTATGGGCTCTGCCCATATCTCTAACATTGGCTTGTTCCTACTGTGATTGTGCTTCAGTCTTCTTTTTAGGGTAGTCTTGCTCATAATGATGTCCTCCACAAGTCCAACATCCATTAGTGGGAGCAGTTTTCATAAATTTGACCCTTTTATTAGGTGATTCTTGAGTGCGAGCATTACTTTGTTGAAGATGTTGCCTTGCGTTATTTCTTTGGTTCTTAAAAATATGATTCTTTTGAAATCCCTGATGATGTGAACCACCTGACTTATGTCTTACATATTGGCCTCCCCTTCGAGGAGGTTTCCCATGGAATGATAGATTTGGGGTCTTCTCCCCACCTTTGTTCCCCAATAATTCTTCCTAAGCTATAATTGCTTGTTGCACTACCTCATGCAATGTAGTAGGCCTCAAAATGCGCACCTTTTCCTTTATAATAGAATTCAACCCATACAAAAAACTTGTTTAACTTAAGGGATTTAGTATTTAGATGGGTATAATCGTGCTTCATATTCAAGGATTGTATTAGTTCCTTGCTTAAGATCATGGAACTCATTCAATTTCCTCTCCAAGTATTCAGTGGAAAGGTACTTTGCTCGAAATTCCTCTTCAAATTGTTCCCATGTCAAGGTAGACATGGAGTATCCCAATTGGGATTCTAAGTTCCTCCATGATAATAGTCCACTCTCCTTAAGTTGGTATATAACCAACTTTTCCTTTTGGTTGCTACAATAGTTCCGCAACTCAAAACATAGGCACATGTTTTCCAAGCAAGCTTTTGCTACTTCCCCTTTTGTGGTACCCTTAAAGATAGGAAGCTTAACTTTTTCCAACTCTCTATGTACATCTCCATCAGATGGTATTTCTTGCTTGTCTATTTGAGATGAAGAACTAGGCACTGAAGGATTCCCCCCAACCCTACTAATCAAGACTCCAGTCATATTTTTGGAAAGATAACATCATATCCCTTACTTCCCTGATGGATATTTTCTCAGATTCTTTATCTTGGGGAGGTGGAGACGAGACTTCCTTCCTTCTCCTTGATGTTCTCTCCATGATTACTTAACCTGACCAAGGAAAAATTCAGGTAAGTAAATAAATATTAGCAGGCAAGCCCTAGGTCCTAGAGTTTTAACTTAGCTCTGATACCATATGTAAGGTCCCACCTTATCAACCATCAATATTATACTAAGGCTGACTCAAAATGCGCTATTATTTTATTAGAAGTTAAATTTTTTGAGACATAAAAGTTAATGCAAGGTCATATATTTTTATTTTTATTGGTATTGTTTATACTATACACTAATTTCTACTAACTAACTAACCCATGGTAATATTAAACTTCTTATTAAAGCTACAGGGTCATGGTTCATCAAGATCCAAAACTTACAACCATAAGTCTTAAAATCATATTTAAATGATAGAGTCTTTAGTGGGATAAATAATATCAATCTTTACAAACCACAATTTCTAATAAGCTAATTTTTCATTCTATTATAATTAAAAGTGTTTAAGAGTGACTAATTTGATTTTGTTCTAAATAATATGCCTATGAATTCTTTGGTAAAACAAAGGAAAGAAAAACAAGATAATTCAACTTCTAAAGGAATGGTTTCCAATGATTATGACTTCATATGTGAGCTAACAATTACAACAATTTACCTACCCAATTTGAATTCCATAGAATCTTAATTCAATGGAATCATCATGCTTATTCATGAGATATTTCCAAAAACAGCTTGGTTGCAAATCCTAAATTCACTTAGCCATATTTATAGACAATTCATAGATGTAATTAGCTACAACCATTGAAGCATTATGTCAAACAATTTGCAAGCATGAAATGTACAACCATTGAGGCATTTTTTCAAACACTTACAACCATAACCCTTAAGGAGATTTCACCACAATTAACTAACATGAATCTAATATTACATAACTTATTTTCCATTGCGAGTAATGCCAATAAGTGAACCTAATACATAAGTAGAACTATCATCCATCTTAATTATTACATATACAAAACTTTAGTCACATAAATGACTATAAACATTTAACGAATTTTACAAATAGCTCGCAGCACTGTAGCTACAGACTTTGGAGAATTTTGAACAACGGTTAGCAGTCACAAAACAAGCTGCTAACTATTAAACTATCAAACAAGCAATCACAAGTTATTTAAATTATCACTGTATTAACCATTGAGACTTTAAAACAAGAATTCCAAGTTTATATGATAGGCTGGTTTCATAAATAGAGATTACCAGGTAAGTCACAGCTAAAAGAAAAAAAACAGTGAAACAAACCACTAGGCAGCAACAACAAATCTGTAAAATATAACAGTGTAAAGAACCAGATTCTGAAACTCTATTTTTTGAAATCTAAGTTGGGGTGACATGGCCATTAGGCACAGATACCCCCTGAAGTTAAAATGAATCGAAACGGAAATTCCCGGAAACATGATTCTTTAAAACCACAACAAAAAACAAATTCCTACTATCTCATTTATCACTTTTGTCAAACATATAATGTGCAAACTGATCTACAACTGTAAAAAGAGAAGGTAAACCAAATTTATGCTATCAATATGTTTTCATATACTCATGGAATCCTGAATGCTTCAGCCATTAAGACATGATGTCAATCAACTTGCAACGAAATTGTACAGAAAGAAAACTTACATAAAATAATCTACAGTTATTGCAAAATTCCTTCAACATTTAGTGTGCATCAATTTGATATACATCTAAATTTGAGTCAACAACCAAATAAGCAAAACCGATGTAATGAACTACAAAAAAAAAAACACAATATAATGTTATCAACATACCTAGTAGTGAATTTATACAATTCAAAAAGCTGGGAGTATGCTCCAACTCCAATGAGAGTATGCTCTAGCTCCAATATCCTTACTAACTCATTGTGAACCACCTGGTTTTCCTCTCAAACATATCCAAGAAGAATTTCTCCCCCTAGAACCCCCGAGCTGCAAAAGCTCACAAGCAGTACCAAAAGACAACAATAGAGAGATTTGCAAGGCAAAATAAGGAAGAAAATTTTCACTTCCTCTCAATACCACTCATGGCCAACTTCAATAGCTAGAGATCTCAAGATTTTAGTAAGAATTTCAGAATTATTTTGTAAGCAATATGCTACTCTCCATATCTCTCCCTCTCACCATTTTCCTCAAGTCTCTTCCACTCTTGGCATCATAATCTCTCCCCCACAATTGAGAATACATGAGACTCATTTATAGGAGGAGCAACCAATTCTTGTCATAAAGGAGGAGTAATGTGCATGCATTCAATTCCATTTAGAGGAGTGTAACTTATGCCATTAAGGAGAGGTATGCATGCCTTAGTTAAGGAGAGTGTAACATATTAATTAAAGAGAGCGTAAGATGAATATTTTATGACATATTTTTAATGAGTGAAAAGGAATATGCTATTCTTTGATGAGTGCATAAAATAGAGTGTAATGTATTATTTAAAAGAGAGAGAGAGAGAGTTACATAGAGCCATGAGAGTCATGACGGAGATGTGTGAATTGAATGAGGAGATAAAGGTTACTTGTAATTCCTTTTTAATAATAATATCGTAGTCTCATAAAAGATAATAATAATATTAGTAATATTGAGGATTCAATCAAGATTGAAGTATTAAGATTGATTAATGATAAGTTAAGTCGTTTTTCTTCAACTCTGCTTGATTACCAATTTATGCAAGGTGATTTACTATTTTTGGAAAGTCGTGCTTGAGATGCTAGACATGACTTTCTGTTTTTAGAAAGTCATTCCAAAATTGTGAGAATGAAATTTTATTTAAGGAAATTCATCCATGAGTGGTATTTTTCTTCTGGAGAATAAGGATTCTGCACCCCTATTTCATGCATCTTTGTGCCTTAGTAGATTGAGGACTCCACGACCTGATCTACTCCAAAGATCCAAGATTCCACAACTTGATATTTTTAAATATTCAGGACTCCGCACCCTAAATATACAAGACTCCACGTCTTTATATTTCTTGTATTTAGGGCTCCACGCCCTAATTTCCATGCCTTCTCATCTACTGTGATTTGAAACTTTGTGTTTCTCCTTATGGTACTGATTGTGAGCTTTTACCCATTTGATGGTTCGCTAGTAAGGCCTTGTTCAAAGACCTGCACACATTACAATCTGATGGATCAAATGAATTTCATAATGAAATTAACTTAATCACATTTTACTGAGAATGATGCATGACTTCCACAGTCATTTTGAAGAAATGACTTCAATAGTCATTCATAATTGAACATCCTTGTTGGAAAATGACTAGGTACCCAACCACATCCTGCTTAGTACAATATTAAACATATATAATCACACAAATCATGTATCATCCATAAATCATAATTAACCATCTATTCCACATAACCATGAGCATCCATGGGTATATGTGTCTCAATCTTGGATCACCATCCATGTCATACACTTGCTTCATAAATCAAATGCAAAAAGAGAAACATATGTATAACATTTACTTGATCAAAACCATCTAATACATATAATCAAAGATACCACACATAAGAGGAAATATAACTATATAAAACAATGTTCCCCAATCCAGTGATCAATCTGCCATACATAACATAAAAGGAAATATAACTATGTATATAAAACATTATTCGTCAATCAAGTGATCAATTTGTCATATATATAACTCATGAAAAATCACCCTTGATAGGAGTGAAAAAACTATACTAGAAGAAAATATGGGACACTACATTGAAAGATATTGGAGAAAGAAAAATTATAAATACTAGCCATGCGACTATTGCCTACCATGAACATTGTGGCGTTGTAGGAGCACTAATACAGAAAATACAACCGGAGAAATATGCATGGTTTGGAATGCAACTCTGATATGGAGAAACATAATTAATGCAATCCATTCCCTACCATAAGCAATGTATAAAGTAGAAAATTACAACAGAATAAACACCGAGTGTGATTGTAGACAAGGCCTTCTTGCTTGACACTTTTCTATTGGAACCATAAACTAATTTGGCATTTGCTTTTTTTTTTTTAACTTACGTTCCTGATCGCTTGGTGATCTCTAATTTGACTATACATTTTATACACCTTTTTTCTAAGGAAATATTTGTAGATCCATTCAAAGAGATCACTTTTTATTGGCTTGTTAGCAGAGCCTAACCTCGAGGGTGTAGAGGAAAATTGACCTTGTGACCTCCCATTATTGAGATGCTTTAACAACATGAACTCAGAGATCACTTTCCACTGGCTTATTAATAGAGCATAACCCCGAGGGTATTGAAGAGAATTGACTTTGTGACCTCCCATTAGTGAAATGCTTTAACAACACGAACTCAACCAATTGAACTAACCTCAAAGCTCATTATAACATATATTGATTTGATACTTGCCTCTCTGGTTAATGTGATTATTCATCTCCATCAACTCGACCTCACTCTGATTTAAGTGTGCATTCCCCATTATCACCAAATATTAATTTAGAGGCCGACTCTCCGATCTGATTTGAGTAACATTCTCCTCACTTGACTCTCTCTAATCTGAGTAGATATTCAACACCATGACCATATGGCATGGGGGGAATTGAGTTTTGAGAGAATATCCTATGGCTCAACAAAGAGGTGGTGAGGTGCTTTCCACGTGGCTGGGAATCACAAAGTGTTTGTGGGAATAATTTTATTATGTTCAGTGTAATTGTGATCCAGTTGAAAATTTAAACCATTAAAGCTAATATTTATGCATTATTTGAATGTTTTCGTTGGCTTATTGGGATTCGTTTTCATAAAAAGATATGGTATTGGATATTTCCATTCACCATACATGAAAACACTGTGATTTAGTCCTACATTTCACAATATGTTTATACCAATCGTTCTTAATGAATTGTTTATGCAATTTTGGGTTTTGTATTGGTATGACAATGAGATTGATATATGAAGCAAGCAACGTGTGAGTATTAGTGAGCAAATTTGAATGGTCACTCCTCATTTAAAGTCGGGAGAGGTGTATATATATATATATATATCTACTTTAGAAGTAGCACATTGATTTTATTTTTTATATGTAATTTTATGAGATTAAACTTTTGCTACCAGTCTGGTTTCTCTCTCTCTCCTCTCTCTCTCTTCTATATATATATATATATTATATATATATATATATATATTTTATTATTATTATTGGCCTACGATAAGAGAAACCAGACCAAAAACAAATATTTAATGTCATAAGATTACATATCAAAAATAAAATCAATGTGTTACTCCTAAAGTAGATTATACTATAAAATGATAAAAAACCTATTTGCCACATGGTCATGTTATGCCTAGAAGTGAAAGTAACTTTTTGGTTGAGGATATCAAAAGTAAACATAGAGCTATAACTATCTTGCTAATTATATTGGAGACTTGGATTTCCAATTGATATGAATACATAGCATGAGCTCCTTTTGTGTTTTTGAATGTTCCACTAGAACTTGTCCCAAGAGAGTTTTGATATGCCAATATAAATGAATAGTTTGCAAGTAGTGTGCCTACTTGGTTCTAGCATTTTTCACATATGAAATCCAATTCTTGGTTTCCATCTCAATATGCTAATCCTTCATGTAGCGGAAATTGAAGTGCACTTTGTCCTCCATGTTAAAGATGATATCACAAATTTCTACGGGAATGGTGTCATTATATCTAGCCATATATCTTTTGGCGTCCCTCTGAGGTATGGGTTGCATAGGAGGACGACCCCTTCTAGTGAGTCTGTTGTTCCACGGGGCTTATTGACGGGTCATGTAGAAAAGAAAACAAACCGATATAATTCCACATCCAAGAGCAATGAAATTTAGATTATTTATACTATAAAGAACCCAATACTAAAAATTGAGACAACACAGACTTTCCCAAAGTCTTTCTTAAAAAGCATGTTCACTCACTGTTGAATAACTAAATACAACCCAATATCCCTAATATTACAAGGAATGGAACCACTTGATGTTTGTGAACTTGAATAGGAAAATATAGTTGATTGTTTGGAATAATTGAACCACCGGGGTGAACAAAAGTGTTGGTCTTATAACACACACAAGGTTTCTATTGTCACTTAGAAGAGAGAATCTGCCACTTACAAGAAAAATAATCTAGACAAGGGTAAGAAACCCACAGATAAATAAAGATAATACCACTCCCCACCTTCCTCCCAAAGTGCTTGACAAACATAAGAGATTCCTTATATTACCAAGGAGAATAGAGTTTACATGTTGAAGAGGTCCAATGTTGAACGAGGATTATGTCACCCTAAAGAGTTGACCCCACCCAATCCCTCTGAATTCAAGCAAGAAGTAGGTGAGATCTACTAAGAGAGGCTAAGTTTTCCAAATCCTCGAAAGAGCCACAACAATACCAAATAAATGTCTTGAGACAAAGCGCGGTAATAACGAATCAAAGAAACAAAATTGGGTAACCAAGAACAACCCCAAGCTAGAGTAAAATGGAGCACTAACAAATTTGAAAACAATCCCTTGAGTTCTAGCATAGACTATTATGAAGAACACCTATCTTCCAAAAACATAAAGAAGCCAACCCCAAATGTGACAAATTCTAGGATGAGAAAAAAAAAACATAGATTATTCGACATGTTGAGCAGCATAAAAAAAGCCATGTTGAAAGTTGAAGACACTAATTTTTTTTTCCAAAATAGAAATCACAAGAGATGAAGTGAATAAATTGAATAAATTGAATAAATTGAGAGAGGAAGCCTAGAGCTTTGAAAAAAGGGATTACTAGACCAAATAGCAAACCTTGCTTGTGCTCCATGTGAGGTGGTTGCAATTTAAGCTGCTAGATGTAAAGTTCCACTACTTCATGTCATAATACCTCTCTACCTTCCTCTAAGCTTCCGTCTTTCCCCGTGCTTGTAGTAGAGGATGAAACCAAGGGGTGTCTCGTCATGCAAGGACGACCTAATTTCCGAGATGAATATCGATGATAATATCCCATATTGCACCATAACCAATTGTTGTATGCTGCCCGTGGCAGGGTGAAGCCCCCTCTTAATTATTTTCTCTTGCATCTTGAGGCGAGGGATGGGCTTATGTTGATGGACACCCACCTTGGGGAGTTGAAAGGTATATTTTCGTTTCACAACAAAACGTTGTAAAAGTAATTATATTTTAATTAATCTGAGTAAATTGAATACTTAAAATCAAAGTTGTTTTAAATAAAAAAATAATCTTTCAATTTTTTATAGGGTTAAACATTAACAAATAAGTAAATATATAAAATGTAATTTTAATAATAAATACTAATAATAATCATACCTTGTAAAATTTTTATTATTATTATTATTATTATTATGAATTTATTTATATTATAAATAAAAATGAAACCACCAAGTTATACTTGTTTTATTTGGAGGAGCTTCAAAGTGTTAAAAATGATAATGTAAATTTGTAAGTATAATATCAAAATCAAACTTTTATATGGACACCATATAAGAGGATTTATTATGTGTATCTATATGATAAGTGAGCACTACAACTTAAACTTACCTCTAAAAAGACAACACAATCATGTTTAATCATCAAAATTATGTTTATTTTTTGATCTCATAAGGAACAAAGAAATTGTCCTAGACCTTAAGGCCTATGTTGAAAGGGGTAATTCTAGCAAAACACTATAAAAGATATGAAGAGTACCTAGTTGCTTTATAAGATTCAAGGAACATGAAAATACAAAGTTAATGCAAATACAAAGTTAAAGGAGATTTCTCAACAAGACCACCAACTATGTAGTTCTTACAATGATTGCTCACTCTATTCTTCAAACCATGCAAAGACTATATGATGATGTGGATGTTAGAGTATAATCCTTGTTGCATATATCTAAATATAACATTAATTATGGATGTTAGAGTATAACCCTTGTTGCATATATCTAAATATAACATTAATTATGTTAACTTCTCCTTGTATCACTTGAGAATCACACCTAGGCATAATTTTTTGTTTCTCCAAGCATTAAGGTAGAGAGAAAGAGATTGAAGGAGCATCCTCAAATATTTGGCAATAAAGTATTGTCATGTTGATGTTAATATTTCTTAAAATGTGTCAGAGATAAAGATGCATAAAATCGGGGAAAAAAGTAAAGAACTCATGATGCAGAATATGAATAAACATAATCACGTTCTTATTGTTGTAAATACAATTTTAGGATTTGTGATGTTGAAAAGGTTTGTTTTGCATAGAATTAGACATAATACAGAACATACAAGTTCTAGTTGATCATAATTGAGTTTTAAAATCTCAAACAAAATTATTAACATGATATTGTTTAAAACAAAAAAAAACTGTGCATTGTCTTTACAATGAACTAGACAAAGCCTATACAAGGTCAATGATTTTTTGAATCCTTGTTGCATAGATCTAAATATAACATTAATTATGTTACTTTCTCCTTATCTTACTTGAGAATCACGCCTAGGCATAAAAAATAATTCTCCAAGCATTAATGTTGTAAATGATATATCTCATTGTTCTTGGGCTTGCAATGAGGTAGAGGGAAAGAAATTTAAGGAGCATCTTGAAATATTTGATAGTTAATTATTGTCACGTTGATGTCAATATTTCTTAAAATGAGTGTTATAGATAAAGATGTATAAAATTGAGGAAAAAGTAAAGAACTCATGATGCAAGATATTGAATAAACATAACCGCATTCTTATTGTCGTAAATACAATTTTAGGTTTTGTGATGTAAAAAAGGTTTGTTTTGCATAAACTTAGACATAATCAAGAACATACAAGTTATAGTTGATCATAACTGAGTTTTGTAATCTAAAAAAAATTATTAACATGATTTTGTTTAAAACAAAAAAACTATGCATTGTCTTTACAATGAACTGGGCAAAGCCTATACAAGGTTAGTGAATTTTTGACATATTTACATTTAGGTATTGTGTTTTCCTACATAAGTATCTACTGCAATAGTAGGGATGTTGTGAACAACATTCTTACGTGGTCAAGAGGCCAATGACTGTTCTCAAATAATAATAAAATATTAGACACCAATGCTATATTTGTCAACATTTTATATGCTTTTAGAGAGATGGAATACATGAACATGAAGAAAGAAAATCACCTCATTTCCTTGGGTTTGGTTGATGTTTATCATTTTCTCTTCAAAATTGTCACTGAACCACACATTTGTAATGATTCTTGTTGATAACTTTTTAATGCCATTGCAGTTTACACCCATAACCCATGACTAATTTTTTTGGTTTTTTGCAAATCCGAGAAACGAAACAAACATAAAAAGAAGTAAAATAGCAGTATGGTGAATGTGGGATCTAAACACATTATTTATGCACATTAACTTTCATGCCAATTATCATATAAATAAGGATAAAAAAATGCACATAAGACATGAATTTAAGTGAGATTTAGAAAGATAAGGTGTCCAAGCTTATGTTGGAAGCTTATATTAAGTGACACTCAAAATGTTGGATATGCTAATACTGTGATAGGATTATACATGCATGATATTTGAAATAAATTTTATGTTGTGGAAGGGTACACCATATCAAGGAATAGATGGGAGCAAACAATAATAGAGATTATTAAGTATTAGATGCCAAAGGTAGGTAATGAGTGGTGGATCATGAATCTTTCTCATGATTCACATCTATTCTCATATAGAAATGAAAGGTATAATGCTCATTGAGCACCTAAGAGTTGGAGGTGAGATTGATGGGTTGTTGAAAATGAGACCCTTCGTTTGAAAATTTATAATATTTGTTATCTTTTAAAAATGACAAGTGACTTAAAAAATTAACATTTTTTTTAAGGAATATTTTAACTACCCTTATAGGATAGATTTAAAACCCTTGGAAGCACCATCAAAGGTTCAATTTTTATCACTGATTGGAATGCTTTAAACAATATAAATGATCAATTTTCATTTCATTATCAATGTCTTTGCCTTGCCAACTTTAGTGCCTCTTTGCAAGGTAAGGAATTAAGCATTGTTGAAATTTAGAATTGTAGTATCGATGCCATTTTGAAATTGATGGTAATTTACTCATTGAACTATCCAAGTGGTATAATAACACTGGTTCTCATAAACACAATGCACTTTATGTAGGAGATAAACATCGCTACATTTGGGTTCTCATAAATAGAGTGCACTCAATTTAGGAGATAAACACTACTAAATTTTGGTTGATGTGAAATTCTAATACTGATATCCATTTGTAGGAAACTTTTTATTTTATTTGTTTGCTTTATAATAATTGATTAATCAATGCCACATTGGTGATATTGACTAATCAATATTAAGAGTATTTTCCAATTGAATTTCACTTGGGGTTAATCAAACTTGGCAAGGTAAAAAATGGTCATGGTGGGACAATGTTGGTTAGTCTCCATTTTTGTTAAAATTTTTAAATGTTGAGATAAATATTGATGGATGTTTCATACTTTCAACATTTGAAATAGAAAACTTGTGTGATAAGTAGTAGTGGTTAATAAGCAACCATATTTTTTGCCTAAAGAGCTAATATTATGTATTAGGAATGACAAAATTTGCTACTTTTACTCATTATTGAATTCATTATTCTCCCATAATTGAATTTTTTTATTGAGAACATTTGTAAATACCATAAATATTGTTGTAGTAATCATGGGTTACTATTTTTGAAATAAATAACAATATTAAATAACAAAGGCAAGACTTTAGTTGTGAATATTGATTCAAATGAATATAATTATTATACACAAAATTAATTGTAAAAAGCCACACCATTAATTATAAAATTTTGCTCACTGTATTTCTTTATTTGTAATTAGAAAGACATTCATAGGCTTGAAATTCCTAATACTCCAAATTGTAGTAGCAATTGTCTAAATGATGGAGATGACAATAATCCTATGGAAGAAAATGATATTGATACAATCGATAATAACATGACAAACAGGTTGATCCATGATACCTTTGTTGCTATGGATGAGGATGCATGTGTGGATGAGAATTGAGATGATATTGATAAGGCACAAAAACCCCTATATGAAGGCTAAAAAATAAGTTGTTGTTTTTATTTATTTATTTATTTTTTTGGTGGTTGGTGAATTTGATGGTATTAAACAATGTTTTAAACACCAATCTACATAGATTTCAGGTATGCACTATAATTATTTATTCAACTTTTTGTCTCTATCGATTGTAATACGATTGCATTACCCACCATTAAAATACTAGGTGCATTGTCCACTACTTAATACATTATTTAATTTTCATTATAGATTTGTTAAGATAATTTTTTTTCTAAGGAAAACCTTGTAGGGAAACCCTAAGACACTTCCTCACATTCTCGGGATAGTACCCAATGCAAACCATTGGTGTTGATTATGATACTTGATGTAGTAGGGATGATGAGTGAGGCACATAACAAAAGTACCCAATGTGAGGGATTGACCTTGAGACCTTTGGCATGAAAGTCAAAGAACTTGACAACTTGTGCTATAAACTTGGCTATTTTTCCAAGGAGAACCTTGTGATATCCCCAAATACTTGTATTTCATCAATGTTACCCAATGCAAACCCATCAATGTCAATTGAAATTCTTGACCCAATAGGAACATCAATTGAGGCACACAATCGAGGCAACAAACTTGGGGGATTGAACTTGAAACTTTATACATGGTCTCAAAGCACTCATCCACTTGATTTACTAACCCATTGGACTTGTTAGATGATATTAAATTCTACCAATAACAAATGATTTACCTTGCAAACACTGATAAGTGTGTAACATTGTAAAATATATAGGAATGGAGTATCAGAGAATTGATGCATGTCATATTGATTGTATTATATATTATGGATATCATACAACAAAGTTAGAATGTGCTAGATGTGTAATTAATAAAGATCAAGATAACTAATTAACATATAAGGTGTCCTATAGGGTTCTTCATCATATCTCCATAATTCCATGTTATAATAATTCTTTAGGTGTAAAAAATAACACAATCTGTTGATTCTCGTGCATGGAAGAGAAGTGAAGATGGTGTTATGTGAATCCTTTAGATGGTTCTCTATTTAGGGACATTGAGGAAAGTTGATCCATTTGAAAAGAAGAACCTCAAATGTTAGGCTTTCATTGGCAGTGGATAGTGTCAATCCCTTCAAAGAGCTCAAATCTAATTACTCACTGTGACCATTGTTTTGTTATAAAAAACAACCTCCCTTTTTGGATATTGATAAAGAGGAAGCACATAATGTTGGTAGATCATCCAATATTTATTGTGATGATTTTTTACAACATTCCAAATTTAATTACTCGTTTGTTATGAATTTTATATGAAGAAAAAAAATGTGTTTTTCAAATAACCAAATAGGCATCAAGTTAGGGATATGGATGTATATCTCAAACCTCTTATTGAAAAACATTTAAAGTTACGGGTTGGTATCACTATGTACAACATCCCCAGATTACTAGGGAAAAACATAATTTAAACTCCATTGAATACTAACATCAATAATTCATGGTGTCCTTGGGCTAATATATTTTTGTGGTATCTAAAGGTACTTTAACACTATATATTCTCTATTATTTCATGATTATTTTTAAGTTTTTGGTATTCTATTAACATTATTATAAGTCCTGTGGTGTTTCAAACAAAGGGTAAACATGAAAGTTCAATACATGGTCCTAAAACAAAACTTTATTGTTCAAGAAATTTTAGAAAGGAGGTGCATGACAAGTACATAAACTGCCTCCCTAGAAACCATAGATATCAAACAACCCAAAAAAATGACAGGAAGGAAGACATCAGCCAAAAATGTGACTAATGACACCTCAAATATGGAAAAATGCATTGGAGAAGAATTATGTTAAGCATTTGGTTTCAATTACATCGATATATGTAACTTGTTACACATTTTATTTATATTTTAGTTTATTGAGGCTTAAAAATGCATTTTCATTTATCTTTCTTAGAGATTCACATTGCAGGCTTCCATGAGGTATGAAATGATACTCCATTGAATTTAATGGGTTGTGCTATTATGAGCACCTACTTGTAGCTAAATCATTTGACATAATGAATATTCATAGGAATGTCACACAATGCTTATGGATAATTTTATACAAAAGAAATAACAAAGATAAAATTGTTGAAGTTATAAGTGACATTGAGAAACTAGTCAATGTAATGCAACATTTAATTCATTCTTTTAGTAATGGACAATTGACCAATCTTTTATCATTATAACAAATCAAACAAGGAATTTTGTAAAAGATGCTACATAGAAGATTAAATTTCCCACTATTTTTCCGCTTCAAACATATATAATATCTTAACAAAGAAAGATGATTTTGGTGGGATAAAAATTCCCAACTAGCACATTTTATTAATATTTGGCATTTTTAAATATTTATGATTTCACACCTTTTTTTTTTTCTAAAAAAAAAGGACATAATTTTGTTTAAAAAAGTAAATTTACATTTTGTATATGCATTTTGTTTATCATCCATTTATTGGGGGGTTAAAATCTAAATCCTGTCCTCCAAAAATGATATATGATACATTTTTCCCAAATATTATTGTCAAAAAATACTACTATAACTCTGGGTATGAGAGGCCCATACATCTATCTAAGAGTTCAAAAAATATATATGTTCAAAATACATCAAAAATTCACTAGCCATCATAATTTCAAAAGTTTCATCTTGTCTATACTTAAAGTCTAACCTATAGAAATACTCATCCAAAAGGAGGATCAAAATATTCCACTACTTAGTTATATTTAACTTCTTGAATATGCCACTAACCATAATCTAGTTAGAGACTAGCCTTTGAAAGAACATCTACATCTTCATTTATTTTCCTATATATATGGTGAAAACAAATAAAATTAAATTTTCATTTAATAGTTAGATTCCTTCAAAAATGGGCCTAATGTTTGGATTTCTATTCTCTAGATACCCCACCTTTAATTGATCACATCCATAGAATTATTTAATATTTTACTATTGGTGATACCTTATTCAACAATACATGACTACAAAAGTTTAAGAGCCAACAACTCTACATAATTATTAGTATCTCCATCGAGACTACTTTGAACTTGAGAGAATGGGTGTTAGTGAGGTGTATTCTCCCACAAGCTCCATATATATATAAGGTGATCTAAGGGATCAATTTAGTGCTCAAAATTCTAAGTGTTAAAAAAATGCTTGAAACTTGTACCAGTGCGTAGATCTCATCGATCTATATCCAACGCAACTCATTTCACTCAAAACCGATATCCTATGCTCTCGATATCGTGTTTTGATCCAATTATCAAACAAGAAAAAAATTGCAGAATTGACAGGGTGACTGTACATTTTGGGCCAGTGGGAGGATGCCACTTGGCCACTCCTGATTGGTCTGAAAATTTATAATTTTATTAGCTTAGAAATTATTTTTTTATTATATAGTGGGCTAACTATGTACTATTTGGGCTAATGGGGGAGAACCACGTGGGCTAATTGGAGGTTGCCACATGGCCTCTAGTGATAGGTCAAAATTTGTGTGAGGGGCCAAGGGCACCCATGGGAATTGAACTCAAGACCTCTTCCCAAGCACCAAAAGTCTCAACCAACGCGCCACACATGTGTTACTTAACTTGTTAGTCTCCCTGGATTGATTTAAGTTGGTGTAATTCGCATTGGAGGTTGGGGCCAAGGCTAAGCCCCAACCCTAGTCCCTGCGCCCACATAACCATGGGGCGGGACCATGGGCCAGGGCTTAGCCCTAGACCTGTGGTCACAACCTACAACAACGCACCGAACCACTGCAAGAATCATTGGTAGAGTTAAATGGGGGCTAGCCCCGGGTCACTTGATCCATCACAAGACCGCGGGCGGAGAGCAGAGGTGGGGCCAACTCCTAGGGGACCATCCCCGGGCCATATGCGGCCCATACAACCATAAGAGGAGGGTAACGAAGGGGGCCAACCCTTAGCGCTCGAAGCAGGGGCCAGCCCCAGGCCACATGAGCCTTGAAATTACCACCAGCTCGTCATAAAAATTGGGCACGTGGATTTTGGCAATAGTCCCCGGTTTTGCGGGGTTCATATGACCACGTGTTAATTCGTTGAGGGCCGATCGACAAGGGCAAGTATTTAGCGCCAACCCCTGGGCATGTTCCCTCATACGACCTAAAATTTCAGAAACTGATCGTTAGTGGACAGTTTAACTATCCGACAATTACGCCCATTGGGCAGGATTGTAGGCCAGATTTGTGCGCTGGTTTCGGGTTTGAGGTGCTCAAGCCAGATTTCGGTTGAATTGTGGGATGGTTGGCTAGGGAAATTGGGAAAAACTAGTTTCTCTGTTTTTGGTCAAATGAAGTACAAAAAGAACCCAGATGGGGGTTTTTGTCAGTGCTATATCCATTGGAGACATTTGTTTTTCATTATAAGCATTGTAAACCCATGAAAACAAAAATTTGAGCACTTAATGAAAGAGGCCCTGCATTGGAAGCTGGACCAGGAGAGGGGTGAACTCCTTTATCATGTTGACTATTATGTGTTACTGATATGATATTTTGTCTCTATTTTGGCTGTTATTGGTGTTTAAAAATAACTTGTTTATGTGTTTAGTAACTTGATTTATTACCCAAAACACATATACAAATTTCACTTGCAATTAGTTCAAATCTTCAAGTTTTCAATTACAGATCATTTTGGTATCAGAGCATCAAGTTACTACGAAGGTTTGATCTTGCTTGCAAGTATTTTTCTAATGCTTATAAGGTTGAAGCTTAATAGAGGAGAAGGCGAACTTGTGAAGCTAAGATCTCAAATTGTTTCAAGGAGAACAAACACACCTTAATCTTCAATAGTCATGGCACATGAAGAAGGTCCTGAAGGGATGTCTGAAGATGTAAGAACTTTTAGAAAATATTTCTCTGAGATGTCTGAAATGTTTAAGGTTCTTTATGAAGAGAGGAATTCAAGGTTGTATGGAGAGAGCTCAAAACCTTCAAAAGGATATGGAGGAAAATGAGACAAGCCTCCAAAAAGGAATCCAAGGAATGGTGACAAACCACCACCCTCACCTCCATACTCATCCTCATCTTCTACTTCTTCTACGCTTTGAAAAACACCTCCAAATTCTCCAAAAGGACATGGTAAAACTCCTTTGTTAAAGCTTGATATTAATTTTTAATTGCCCATGTATGATGGAGAGGTAGATACTGAGAAATTAGATAACTGGGTTTGCCAAATTGAAGTGTATTATAGGATACAAATAATCAAGGTTGATGAAACCAAAATTCAGCTTTCTTCTCTTAGATTGGAAGGTGCATCACTTATTTGGTGGGAAGCCAAAACTCAAGAGGACATGAATAAAAATGGTAAGGTTTTATCCTCTTGGAATTATTTTGTTGTTGCAATAAGAAGGCAATTTTATCCATTAGCATACATGAAAAAATCTATCATGGATTGGCAAAAATTTAGGCAAGATAAAGGTCAAAATGTGCAAAGCTATACTCAAGAATTTAGGAAAAGAGATTTTGATTTTGGGTATAAATTTTTCCTCTCAAGATACTTTACTCAAATACATTGGAGGATTACATAGTTACTTGAGACACACCATTCTCATGTTTAGCCCTAAAAAACTAGATGAAGTTTGTGTACAGGAAACTCATTTAGAGGAAAGAGGGAAAAATGTTTCTGAAGAAACTAGTGAGAAGTCATTCAAGTCTGGAGAAAAAAGGAAAAGGGAAGTTTAAAGGCAGGATAAAAATAATGCTTCAGTCAAGAAAGAAAGAGAAAAGATCACATGTAAACATTTTTCTAAAGAAGGCCATGATGAAGACCACTGTTGGAAACTTCATCCTAAGATAAGACCCAACAAGTTTAATGACAAGGAGAAAGAAAAGTTTGCTACAACTACACAACAAGATCTAGGAACTGATTCCAGAGATGAAAAAAAAATCATAGACATGGGATTGAAAGGTAAGGATTTAATTGCAAGTACTATCTATACTAGAAAACCCATTGAAAATCAAAATGAAAGAGAAAGAATAGAGCTATTCCATATTATAATCATCACAAAACATAACAAGGTAGATGTTTTGTTTAATAGTAGTACACAAGAAAACCTCATTTCACAAGGCATTGTCAAGAAACTAAATTTGGAAACCATTCCTCATCATAAACCTTATCCTTTGGGTTGGGTATGTGACAATGCCAAGTTGCAAGTGACAAGAAAATGCATACTTAGATTTTCCATCATTGCAAATTTTATTGATGAGGTAGAACTTGATGTGGTACCACTTGACATTTGTGGTATTGTTTTGGGAAGCCCATACTTATATGATAGGAAAGCCATATTTAATTTCCATGAGAACAAGTATCACTTGTTTAAAGATGGGATTGAGTACATTGTTAGAGAACATAGAAATAAGTTGAATTTATCTCTTATGAATGCTGGACAAATGAAGAGGTTTATAAATGCTAGTCAGAATTTTACATTGTTAGTGATTAAACATAAATATGTTGATGAATCTGAAGATTTTCAAGGATATGAATGAAGTTTGAAATCTGATTTCATTGAGGCTAATAATCCATGTGATAATATGTTTCAGGAGTCTATCATGTTGCCTCCTAAAAGAGGAAAACAACATCATGAATTTCATTTGCAACATGATGCATCATTGTTGAACATTGGTATGGACAAGATGCCAGTGTTAAAGAATGCAAGAGTCAAAAAGTAGATGCAAAAGCTATTTGACAAAGAGGACATTGGTTCTAAAATATCTTCTTGTGGGTTTCATAATGTTTTGGCTTTGAGGAAGAATTTGCATGGAGATGGAGATTAGATTTGGTAAAGATTTAAGCCAAGTGCAAGGCTAGACATGCAAAACATCATTATGACTACAATGTTCAAGGTGAACTGAAATTGAAATTGAATAAGTATTCTTTGATTGAATATCAAGGAGAGAATGTTCATATTTCTTTAAAAAAGTTTTCTCTTCTAAAAATATTGAAGAATTGTAGCAAGGTCCTATCTTTGATAGAAAGACAAAGACTTCAAAAGTGAAGTACCTTCATTAGGAACTCAAAGCGACAAAAACAAACAAAGCCAAATGGGTTGAAATTGGAAGGGTGAGGGAACTGTACTTTGATCTAGTTTTTGACTGAAAATGAGTTTTTGGAGTTCCAAAAGCTTCCAATGGGGAGTATTGATCCAAGGGATCGGTTTAGTGCTCAAAATTCAAAGTTTTAAAAAATGGTCTAAACCTGTACCAGTGTGTAGATATCAACAATCTAAATCCAACGCAACTCATTTCACTCAAAACCGATATCGTGTTCTGATCGAATTATCAAATAGGCAAATATTTGGGTGACTATACATTTTCGGCCAGTGGCAAGCTACCACTTGGCCACTCTTGATTGGTCCAAAAATTCAGAATTTTGTTGCCTCAGAAATTATTTTTTTATTATATAGTGGGTTGACTACGTAATATTTGGTTTAATGGGGGAGAGCCACATGGGCCAATTGGAGGCTGCCATGTGGCCTCTAGTGAGAAGTCAAAATTTGTGTGAGGGGCCAAGGGTACCCACAGGATTGAACTCAAAATCTCTACCCAAGCACCAAGATTCTCAACCAACATGCCACACATGTGTTACTTAACCTGTTAGTCTCCCTAGATTGATTTAAGTTTGGCGTAATTCACATTGGAGGTTGGGTCTGGGGCTAAGCCCTAGCCCTGGTCCCCGCACCCACATAACCATGGGGCAAGACCGTGGGCCATGGATTAGCCCTATCCCCGTGGTCACAACCCACAACAATGCACCATACCACAACAAGAACCTTCGGTGAAGTTAAATGGGGGCAAACCCCAAAGAGCGAGCCCCAGGTCACATGACCCATCACATGACCATGGGCAAAAAGAAGGGGGGGGCAGCCCCTAGGGGACTAGCCTCGGGCCATATGCATACCATACAACCACATGCAGAGGTAACAAAGGGTGCCAATTGTTAGCACTCAGAGCGGGGGTTAGCCACAGGCCACATGAGCCTTCAAATGACCATAGGCTAGTCTTAAAAATTAGGTGCGCAGATTTTGGCACTAGTCCTGGGTTCTGTGGGGTTCATATGACCACGTGTTAATTCATTGGAGGACGACTGATGGGGGTGAGTGGTTAGCCCCAGCCCCTGGGAATGTGCTCCCATACGACCTCAAATTTCGGAAACTGAGCATTAGTGAACAATTTAACTGTATGACAATTTCACTCGTCGGGCGGGATTTTAGGCTAGGTTTGCATGCCGGTTCCAGGTTTGGGGAACTCAAGCCAGATTTGGGTTGAATTATAGGATGGTTAGCTATGGAAATGGGGAAAAATTGGTAATAGGATTAACTTTCTCGCTTTTTGGCCAAATGAGGTGCAAAAAGAACCCAGATAACTGTTTTTGATAGTTTTGGATACATTGGAGACATTTGTTTTGCATTCTTAGCTTTGTAAAGCCATGAAAACAAAAATTTAGCACTTAATGAAAGAGGCCTTGCATTGGAAGTTGAATGAGGAGATGTAGCCTAGGAGGGGGGTGAACTCCTTTATCATGTTTGCTATTATGTGTTTTTGATATGGTATTTTGTCTATGTTTTAGCTATTAATTGTGTTTAAGAATCACTTGTTTATGTGTTTAGTAACTTGATCCATTACTCAAAACACATCAAAATTTCACTTGCAATTAGTTCAAATCTTCAAGTTTTCAATTGCAAACCAGAAGGGGTCCCTTGACTAACCCAAGTGTGTGATTTTTAGCTCGGCCATTACTTTCTTTTCATCCTTTTCCCTTGTATTTTGAGAAAAAAACATCTAATATAGATTTACATTGGATAACATAATGCAAAGAACATATATTTTGTTCATCAAATAACATTGCATTTTGAGCAAGCCACATGCCCCAAGCCACAATCACAAGAAGAGGTATATACATATTCAATGTAGGAGTTATGCACCAAGATCTTAGGAAACTACCATCAAATTCTCCATTCCTGTTGGGTGTGGAGCATGATTATTTAGAGGTCTTTGTTTCAACCAGATGTATACCCTAGGAAGTTTGTACACCCCTCTACGCGGGGGGGGGGGTTTGGGGGCAGCGCCCCCAGAAGCTAAAAACTGATGTAATGTAAAAGTATAGTAATTTCTAGTCAATCTGGGCCGTTCATTAGGCGGATGATTTGACAGTAGAACTTATGTTTAGTTTGGGTTTTTTGCCCTAGAAGGAAACCCCTCTCTTTGTATGAGGGCATTGTATTGAGGCTGTGTAATAGATGTGTATTCTCTGAGAGAGAAACAAGAGAGGTGACACTGTGAGAGAAAACAGAGGATATTATAGTAGATCTGCTGTAGGTTGTGTCTCTTCATTTTGCTAGATAATAGAAAGGAAGGATTGGCTGTTCGGGGCGGACGTAGCCCAAAATGGGTGAACCACGTATATCTATGTCTCTCTGATTTTATGCGTTTTTTGTGTTTATATTTCTGCAATATTCTATGTTTTCTATTGCTCTGTAATATCTCCCACTTGGAGAATGATTGTAGCAACTCCATCGCTGCTTCATTTTCTGGACAATGACTCCTCTTTGGACCTGACTGTTTTCTCATCTTCATCATCATCCTTGAAGACCAATTGAAACTAAGCATATTCTCAGTTTCTCCCTGGTTACAACTTTTTTTAGCATATATGCAGGATTCTGGCTAGTGCGTATCTTTTGCAGCGTCAACTCTCCATCTTCCAACACTGATCGTATGAAATAGTACTTGAGCTGTATGTGTTTAGTCCTAGAATGAAATGTTGAGTTCTTTGCAAGATGAATGGCACTTTGGCTTTCAATTTATAATGTGCCCATATCATGCTTCTTACCCGATTCACCCATAAACCTTTGTAACCAAATCATTTCTTTACTAGCCTCTATAGCAGCAACATACTCTGCTCCTGTTGTTGAAAGTGCAACAACACTTTGGATTTTTGAAACCCAACTGACAGCTGTTCCACCTACAGTAAATACATATCCTGTAGTGCTCCTCCTATTATCTCTGTCACCTACCATATCTGCATCAACATATCCCTGTAGAGAAATGTTTGAACCACCAAACCATAATGCTTGATTTGTGGTAGCTTTCAAATATCTGAGAATCCATTTCACTGCCATCCAATGTTCCTTTCCTAGATTATTCATATACCTGCTGACAACTCCCATTGCATGTGCAATATCAAGCCTTGTGCAGACCATTGCATACATTAAGCTTCCAACTATTGATGCATATGGAACTTTAATATAATCCATGTCTTCTTGGGTCTTTAGGCACATTTCCTTGCTAAGTTTGAAATGGCTAGCAAAAGGTGTACTAACTGGTTTTGCATTGTGCATGTTAAACCTTTTCAACACCTTTTGTATGTACTCATTCTGAGACAATGTTATTTTACGATTTTTCCTGTCTCTAGTTATTCTCATACCAAGGATTGTTTTGCAGCTCCCAAATCCTTCATTGCAAATGAATTTGCCAATTTTCTTTTGAGCACATTTATTTCCTGTATGTTAGATCCTGCAACAAGCATGTCATCTACATACAATGACAATATAATATAGCTGCCATCATTTTGCTTTTTCAGATAAACACAATGATCAGAGTGACATCTAGTATAACCTTGTTCGGACATAAACTTGTCAAATTTTAGATACCACTGCCTTGGAGCCTGTTTTAAGCCATACAAGCTCTTCTTCAACCTACACACTAGTTTCTCCTTCCCTTTTACCTCATATCCTTGTGGTTGCTGCATATATATCTCTTCCTCCAAATCCCCATGGAGAAAGGCTGTCTTTACATCTAACTGCTCAAGATGTAAATCTTCAACTGCTACTAGACTTAAAATAGTTCTGATTGAAGTCATTTTAACAACAGGATAAAATATTTCATCAAAATCAATACCTTTCTTTTGTGCAAA
>APFE030596537.1:82191-95417 GCA_000404065.3 Pinus taeda
TGCATCTGCTCCTTTGGAAGTTAAAGCATTAACAGAGTTAGAAATACCATTGCATAAATACAATGTTCCAACCTTTTCGCCTTTTGGTATTACCAGGGCTCCTTTGGTGACCTTCCAAGCTTTATCTATGAAAGTTTTCACACAACCTTCACTGCCTAACTGCCCTGTTGAAATTAGATTTTCCTTCAGATCTGGAACATGTCTTACCTCCTTTAGTAGCCATTGGTTTCAATTCTGCTGTTTTACAAGAACCTTACCCATTCCAACAATTTTACAGGGTTTATCATCACCCAAACGGACTTGTCCAAAATCTCCTTGAAATAGTCATGAAAATATTTCTTATCAGGTGCGGAATAGAATGAGGCCCCTGAATCTACCACCCAGGATCAATAATATTTTGAAAGAAAGAATCAAAGGATCTTGTACACCTCACCTGTCACATTTGCTTCATGATTGTTTTCTTGCTGTGCATCTCCTTCTTTTCCCTTCCGAGATCTACAGTCTTTCTTTAGGTGTCCTTTCTTTCCTCATTTCCAGCACACTATCCCCAATCTGGACTTGGATCTGCCTTTCCTTGATTTACTATGGTATCCTGAGCTCTTTCCTCTTTCCATTTTTCTTCCCCTAGACTCTGGACTCAAAGCATTACACGATGTCTCACCAGAGCTTTTCCGTCGCATTTCCTCGCTAAGGATAGCACCGACAACATCATCAAACTTTAAAGTACTAGATCCAGAAACAGAGTTGCTAATGGCCATTACTAAACCATTCCAACTTTCTGACAATGAGCACAAGAATAACAGAGCTCTAACTTCATCATCAAAGTTTCCTCCTACAAAACTTAACTGACTTGTAATAGTATTAAAATCATTTAAATGGTCTGCAACAGATCCACCTTCCGACATCTTCATATTAAACAACCTTTTAATAAGAAATACCTTGTTTGAAGCTGAGGGTTTTTCATATAATTTCGCCAATGCCTTAATCAAACCCTCTGTCATTGTTTCCTTCGAAATGTTGAAGGAAACCGACGCTGCGAGGCACAACCGTACTGTTCCAAGTGCTTTTCTATCAAGAACGTTCCATTCTTCATCTGTCATACCCGTCGGCATCTTTGTTTTTCCGCCCAATGGTAGGTACAAATCTTTCTGATACAGATAATCTTCCATCTGCATCTTCCATAGCGAGAAGTTTTGGCCGTTAAATTTCTCGACCCTAAAATTACCATCTTCTGCCATTGCTCCCACTTGAACTAGGAACCCTTCTTTCCTGCGAGTTTATCAGCCAAATAGACCTTCATATTTGATACCACTTGTTGGAGACACGATTGCCGTTACACCAAAACCTGCAGGTGTTAGTAAACAGAGACATCGCTAGTGTTAAGCACATGACACGAAACACACGAGAGCATTGGATCAACATCGCTATTAACGGGGAGCACAACAATCTCCCCCCTCAATGCGAGCTAGGTGTGTTTCAAACTAGAGACCTTTGGCTCTGATACCGCTTGTTAGAGACACGATTGCCGTTACACCAAAACCTGCAGGTGTTAGTAAACAGAGACATCGCTAGTGTTAAGTACATGACACGAAACACACGGGAGCGTTGGATCAACATCGCTATTAACGGGGAGCGCAACAATTCCAACCTTTTTTAATACCAATATTGTCACTTAGTTCCTTCTAGACCTAGATAATATAAGCACAATAAAAAAGAAAATCTCATTTGCTTTCTTCCTAAGCCTAACACAGAGGACATTTACCTAAACTTTGGAAACCATGTTTTAAGAAAGTATCCTAGGAAATGGCCTTATTTCTTATAGCTATATGCATGATTTTAGAGGGAATTTAATTTCCCAACCTCTTTCCACCACCATTGAATTTAGACTACCCAATCTCCTTCACAGAGAACCAAATAACCCAGGTTTAGGGAATATCTTCCTCCTATTTATTTTTTCGATCAAATGAGATCATCCTCATTCTCCTTAATTCTCACATGACATCTTTATAGATTAGAAATGTAATTTGATTCAATCCTTATATTTTCCCTAAATCCTATAAACACATTAGTCTTCCATTCATGAAATCTGCACTATTGTAAGATCACAAGAGGCAATTTGTGTCAGGAAAATATGTCCCTCTTATGTAGTGAATTGATTAAATTAAAAACAAACTAAATCCGTCCCCAAAACCAACCCAAGGATATAAACCCATACACATCCTTCCCCATCTTTGATTTTCCATACCAACCATTCACTAATAAGAGGAAAGGAAGGCATCGTGGACTTCTAGAAATTATAGATGTTATGAAGTTTTTTTTGGAGGCTACTCAATCCACTCTTTAATAGAATCGAATTTAATGTACTTTTGAAATACCAAAATCCGCTGCAAAGAAATAAAACTCCATCCACTTTTAACTACCATAACTTTACCAAAAAAAATATATTCTTTAAGCCTCATCCATCTAGCTTGGATATTGTGACACTTTCCCATTTCACCAAAGGGATACCTCATTTTTCCCTTTATCTAGACCAAATAATTCTAAAACATATTCTCCATAACTTTTCTAACACTCCCAGCTTAGGAATGTGAGTCATAGACAACCAATAGAATATAATAGCTTCTAATTATAACTTTAATAATATTGTTCCCCCCTAGGGATAACCACCTATTACTCTATGCTCTCATGTTATATACATTAATTGTTAGTAATAGTTGTTTATTTTCAATTGTTAAACAATTATGCTTCCTTCCATGTTATAATATGTTCAACACCTAGCACTCCTGAACAACTTTGATAAAAAAATAATGAAATTTATATATGATCTCAAAAAGTTCCTGAGGCAAATAAATAATTATATTAACTAAAATGCTAATTGCATAATTTGTTGGCATGTGATATACTTGCATTGTATAAATTGTATTTTGTCAACTAAAGATATTCTTATCTGTGTAGGGTTTGTCATATAAAGAAATCTATAAAGAATATATCAAGTATTGGGAGAGAGAAATTCCTTATTTCATGTGTGAAATTCAAAAGCATCTAACACCAAGCCATTTCAATGTAATATAAAAACACTACTCATGTACCAAATTGAGGAGATTGAAATATGTTGCTGTGTATAAACAAGGTCAGTGTGGTTTGTCTAGAGGCATGTGTTGGGTAATTTGTCACTAAGGCATGCCAAAATATCCTACTTATAAACAATCTAATCAACAAAGAGAATGCATATAGAAGAAAATGACAATACTCAAGCAATCCACTCCATAAATTATCCTATGAAACAAACACGATACAATTAAAGAGACTAGTATTTGACATTTAGAATATAAGATGAAGTAAAAGCATAAAGAATATTTTATCACACTAATGGAAATATAACTTACAATCAATGTGATCTTCATGATGGTTTGTTGTAGCTGCATGGAATCCAAAGCCAATTTTAGGGAAAGGTCCTTTTCCTCTTTGTGCACTCCAATTCCAAGCTTGGCAGTACTAGAATTCTTTGTGGTAGAGAAATGATGGCTATGGTGCAATATCTCTTTAGTGGAATTCCAATAATAGAACCCTACAATAGATTGTGTATGAATGATGTGACCTTAATGACTTTATTATAGTTAAATATCAGACGTTCTTTTAAATCTAGCTTCAATATGAACTATTCCAATGCATTAATAAAGTAATGTGTTGAGTATAATTAATGAAGAATATATCAAACCCTATAATTGTGTTGAGAGACACTATATACCCTAGTATGGGGGAGATGTTTTCACACTAATAAAATATTATATTTGACTCATTAAAATAATAATACTAATAATTATAATAGAAGTCAATTCATTAAATTAATAACAATAGTAAAAATACAAGTCAATTGATGTAAACATATATTTATCCAATTCAATTGGTAAAACATCATCCCACTTAGAAGATTTCTCCATATTTGAGGATGTAGAAAGCCATTGGACAAATCTAGGGGATGGTTGAATTGAGCTCATGAAATGGAATGAAAATAATATATATATATAATATATATATATATATAGATAGATATATATATTGGGAAGATCCTTTTCTTCGTGCACTCCAATTCCAAGCTTGGTCATAGTGGAATTCTTTGTGGTATAAAAACGATGGCTATGGTGCAGGATCTCTTTAGTGAAATTATAATAAGACAAACCTACTATAGATTGTGAATGAATGAAGTGACCTTAATGGTTTTATTATAGGTAAATAGTGAACATTCTTTTGGATCTAACTTTAATCTGAAGTATTCCATTGCATTAATAACGAGATGATGATAACTAATGAAGATTAGATCAAACCTTATAATTGTGTTGAGAGATACTATATAGGCCAATATGAGGGAGATGTTGTCACACTGAGAAAATATTAACTTTGGCTCATTAGAATAATAATAATAATAATACAAGTCAACTCATTAAAATAATAATAATAATAATAATAATAATGATGATGATGACGATGATGACGCAATTCAATTGATGTAAACATATATTTACCCAATTCATTTGGTAAAAAATCATCCCACTTAGAAGATTTCTCCATATTTGTGTTGGAAATGTGCTCACTACTAGGGGGCGGGAGGGTGGTGAATCAATAGTGATAATGTTTACTTTAAAAAAAATCTTTTCTTCTTATTGGTTCACAATCACACATTACACCATTACTAGATTATGCACTAATCATCAAAGCAAATACAAATGATCATCACATTAAAAACCATAACAATCACATGCACAAGTGACACAAGGATCTCTAGTGGAAAACCTCCCTCTGAGGAAAAAACCAACCTTGCTGCTACTGCTGCTCTGTTGCTAATTTAATTAATCAAGCAAATCAATTTACATCATAGCTGGCTATGCCCAACAAAGGAATTTTCTACCATTGGACTATGAGAATATTTCTTCCTTTTATTGGCTACCTACACCCATAGGAAAGGAACACCTATCCCTTCTTCACCAAGCTAATTTGATTTGCTGATCAATCTAGGGCCACATTTCAGAATATTTCAAACTAGGACCCATGCACAAGACAACACCAAATTCATCATTATAATCTCAAACAAACAAACTAAATACCTCACTCCATGATCTTAGAAGATGATATCTCTGTGTTCTCTTATCACTAAAATCAACCTTCTCAACATAACATGTTGTAGGAGGTCGTCCTCTACTCTATGCTCAAAACTCTGCTCTATTTCACTACTCAAACTGGTCGATATTCTCCCTCTTTTATACAAATTTCACCACTACTCCACTACTTGGTACATTAAAGGCATTCACACTTCAAAACACACAAGACACGTTGATAAAGTTAAATGATATCATCCATGAAGATTTCCGAACAAGAAACCAAGTAATACATCCGAGGAGTACGAGAAATGTGGAGAAAACTCCTATACGGGCCCATTCACTCCCATGACACACTGTGCAAGCATCCAAGTCCATAGTTGCTCTCATGACACACTGTGCCAATGACCATAGTCGCTCCCACAAGCCTCTATGCCTGCGTCTAAGCGGAGAACCTTTCTTTTATCTCAATCTGGACCGAATTTTGAAAAAATTCTCGCAAGGGAACCTAATTTGGTTTGTTTTGCACAAAACCCATGTCTCATAATTTTTAGATTAATCTTCACGTGGCCAGAAAATCCAATCCAAAACTGTCACTTCTATCCAAACAACAACTGGGCCATCAAACTTCTCTGCAACATCCCTACATCAGTATGCAACTCCAATAATTATCAAACATCCTCCAACACTTGTAACACTTTTCCAAGCTATGAAAAACCTCAAAAACATATCTGAAACATCCTCAAGAGTCCAAACATGATGTAATCATCATAAGTGAAAGGACCAAATCAGGAGAGCACAAACTAGCTCAAGTGTCATCAACCATGAAGCTCAACATCAAACATGAAGAGAAACTGTACATGTGATAATGTCAGCCTCTGTAACACATGTAGACATCATCTAAAACAACTCAAGAGCACAAAAACCACATATCAAGAGTATCAAGGACATATCTCAAGCATCATATGCATGGATACCTGGCCACCAAACCAACAAGACCAGCAGAGCACCTATAACACAAGCATATGTCATAGCACAAGCATATGCATACCATCAAACAACATACTCAGCCATGTTGACATAAATGCCAACATCTCACTGCAACACTCATCATCTCATCATAGTCGATGCAACCTCCTCCAACACCATGCTATTAGGTTGACATCAATGCCAACCAAGCAACTCATCACCACATCAATGCCAACAATTTGAGGATACATAAAGGCTTTGCAAAAAGCTAGGGTATGTTTGAAGTTAACTCATGAAATGGAATGAAATATATATAAGTGCATGTAGTCAAGAAAGTGAGAAGCTAAAATTGTCCCCTTTTTCTTTTCACATATGTATAAGATTTGCCAAAAAATTCAATATGTTAAGTTACTTAAAAACCAAGCATCTCATCACCACATCAATGCCAACAATTTGAGAATGCGGAAAGTCTTTGGACAAAGCTAGTGGATGTTTGAAGTGAACACATGAAATGGAATGAAATATATATAAGTGTATGTAGTGAAGAAAGTGATAAGCTAAAATTATCCTCTCTTTTTTTTCACATACATATAAGATTTGCCAAAAACTTCAATATGTTAAGTTACCTAAATTTTTTTAAATTTTTACATGAATGTAATGACTAAAGATAAACCAAACAAAGAATATAAACCAAGCAAACAAAATCATATTGTGCTATCATAAATAAATTGAAAACCACAATAACCAACCTAAAATACAAGAATTGGAGAGTTTGTGATGACGTCCCATCCTAGAATGATACTTATAAAGTTAAAAGCATATGGAATAGGTGGAGATAGATATCTCAATTCTTCCAACAAAATATTTGCTTGAGCATATACAAGGAATATTGTAGAGAGGCTCCTTTGGAAATAGTAGAGGAGGAAGAGGAGGATCTAGTGGGGTGTTGAACTCATAACCAGAGGCATAAATGAAAACCAGTTGGAAACTCATGGGGCATTTCTTGCCCTTCTCACCATTAAATAGATTTTACAATAGACTAAGTATTTAAAAAAATATATAGGGCTAACCACTTTTAGAGATATCTAGGACTAACAAGAACTTTCTAGAAATATTTGGACTAAAAACTTCTAGAAGTATCTTTCTAAAAATATCTGAGAGTAGCAATAATTGCATCACTAACTCATTTAATGAGATATATTATATTTCAACGCTCCTCTTTAATCTCCATAGTTAAATTTATAAGAATTAACAATGCCTAAGTGCTATCTCTAAAACCCAAAAACATTTTTTCCCAATGGTTTGGTGAAGATACACGCTATCCGATTTTTAGATCCACAAAATTGAAGAGATATGCCATCGTTTTTTACAAGCTTGCCGATGAACTGATTGCGAGATTTAATGTGCTTGATTTTATTGTGAAACACATGGTTCTTTGATAATGCAGTTGTTGAACTATTTCCATAAAAAATAGAAATTGGCTCCTTCTCCACATGTGCAAGATATTTCAAGTCTTATTAGCTATATTGCATGGCTTAATGTTGCAGTAGTTGCTACATCTTATGCTTCTATGAAAGATATTGAGACAATGGGCTATTTTTTGGAATCCCATGAGAACAAATTTGTACCCAAATGAGAATAATATTATGAGGTGCTTCTCCTATCATTAATGCTACCAACAAATATACTATCTGTGTATACTATAAGACTGTTGTCTTCAAACCTATGTACCACAACCCATAATCAATTGTACCTGCAATATGCCTCAAAATTATTTTTCCAACTTTCTAGTGAGATTGCTTGGGAGACACCATAAATTTGGAAATTAAATCAACTGCATACATAACATCATGTCTAGATGCACTAAGGCACATGAGGATTCCTACAACCCTTTTATACAATGTTTAATTGACTATTGCTCCATTATCCGACTTACTCTTTTTTTTACTATTGCAACATGTGTCTTTGTTACTTTGCATTTGTCCATCCTAAATATTTTTAATATATTTGCAACATACTTTGTCCACATATGAAAATCCCTTGAGAAAATTTCTTGAATTCAATTCCCAAAAGGTACTTCATGAGACCAAGGTATGTCACCTCAAATTATTTTTTCATGGCAATTTTGAATTCATCTAAAATTAGATTTCTAGTATATATCATGTCATCAACATAAATACAAACTACAAGGATTTTACCTTGATTTGACTTAGCAGAGAGAGTAGGCTCATTACTGCTCTTAATGAATCCATTGTTGAGTAAATATGAGCCCATCCAACTGTACCAAGCTCTTGGAGCTTGCTTCAAACCATGTAAGGTTTTATTCAACTTGTACTCTTTGTACTCTTGACCTTTTACTTCAAATCCTAGTTGTTGATCAACATACAACTCTAGTTTTCCATTTAAGAAGGCCGAATTCACATCCATCTGGTAAATTGACCATTTTTTCTGGGTTGCAATGGCTAACATAAATCTAATAGTATCCAACCTTGCTACTAGAGAAAATGTTTAGCCATAGCCAATACTTAGTTTCCAAGCAAATCCTATGGCAACTAGCCTTGCCTTTCTCATCCAATTTTGTATTGTACACCCACTTAACATTAATATTGGCTTTATCTTTAGGATATCAACAAGATCCCATATCTCATTCCTTTCAATAGCTTCGATTTCTTCACTCATGGCCCATGCTCAATGCTCTTCTTTTACTTCCTCTTCAAAATAAGTAGGCTAGTAAGATAATAACACAAAATGAGCATGTTGATCACATTTCTCATATATTTCCCTCAAGCTCCTTATTCTTTGATTCCTCATCAAATCTACTATAAGAAGGAACATTTATCTGATTTCTTATTGAATGCGTTAACTCTTAGCTGTAAGAAGAAATATCTTCTTATATTTACACTTGTAATCTTGGAAATCTTGATGGAGGGACTTGTTGTATTGAACTTTCCTCTTGTTCATTTATTAGGAGAGATGGATTTATAATATCAGTTCTTTCATTCTCTTAATCACTCCAAATTTTTACTCCATTAATTTTACATCTCTTCTCACCACAAATTTCTTAGTGACTAGATTACACAGATTGTAGCCTTTGGACAATTCATTGTATCCAATGAAAATAATTTTTTCACTCATGTTTCAAGTTTCCTCCTTAGCCCTTCTAGGACATGTGCATAGGTAAACAACCAAAAAATATAAAATGAGAGACACTTGGATTTGTTCCACTCCATGATTTTTGAGGCACTTTACCTTTCACACTATTTGATTGAGATCTGATTAATCTGTAGACTGAAAAATAAATAGCCTCAACCCAAAAAACATTGAGCGAATTTCTAGATTTGACCATACTCTGGAATATGTTCATAAAGTTCTAATTATTCCATTCAACCACTCCATTTTCTATGAGTATATTTGACAATGAATTGTCTTCTAATCCCACTTCTATGTAGACCCATGTAGAATCATGTAAACTTCCACTTCTATGTAGACCCATGTAGAATCATGTAAACTTCCACCAATGTATTAAGTTTGCATGGGTATGCATATATCTTTGTGGACAGTTCTAGATGCTCCTTGGCTATGTAAAAGGCTTCTAGAAAAATATCTCTTTGATGCTTTCCAAGAATGCAACTTTCACAAGTTTTGGTTTGCACATTTAATATTGGTAGTGCATTAACCAATGATTGTTTCTGCAAGAGCATAAGACTCCTAAAAGGTAGGTGACCATATCTAAGACACCATGACTGATTCTCATCTATGCATAAGAAATTTTGTACATATGACTATGACACACTTAACTTCTTAGATTCAATAGGAACGATGTATTCTTGGTCATTTGGAACTTTTGAAATAAATCTTCCACTAGGTGAATTATATAATATTGTGCACATGGAGTCTTCGAATTTGAAATCATAATCATGTTGACTCAACTGTCCAATAACTAACATATTATGTTTAAGATTTGGTCCATAAAATATATAAAAAATGTCTTTCTTCTCATTTTTCTTAGTTAGGATAGATACAACACCTTTTCCTATGGCCTTGACATGATAGTGATATTCTAAATCCATTTCAGAGTGAATAGAATTATCAATATTAGAAAAATACTTATTGTTACCTATCATGTGATTGCTGCAACCATTTTCCAACAACCAAATATCCGCATTGTGATATTTATTCAGTGATTTTACATGAGATGAACATTGACTCATGCATTCCTTATTCAGTGTTGGAGACATTTTCTTCGCTCTTGTTCAGATTTGACTGCTTCTTTCTGCATTCACTTTCATAGTGTCTATTAATCTTTGTAGTAGTAACATTGTACCTTTGAATTGTGTGTCCATCTTTTTCCTCTTCCTCTATGATTATAAGAATGACTAGGTTGATTTGATTGTCTTGATTATTCTGTTGTGTGTAGTTATTCCTTCTATTTTATGATTACTTTTTCCTATTTTACCTTTGCCTTTGCCTCTACCAATGTATGCCTAAGTCTTGTAGGTAATTTCTAAGAACTCCTCTTTCATGATGATTATTGGTTGATGGGAAAAAAAGGGACGCCATCAATTTTTCTATTATCAATTTGGATAGATATTTGGACTCCTCTATGGCAATGAAAACCATCTCAAAATTATTAGGTAGGCTTCTGAGAATATTTTCTACAATTTAATGATATTCAACTATATCTCCATGAGTCTCGAGATGATTCACAACTCCCATCCCTTTTGTCATATTTTTTTCAATATTCTTTGGCTCCATCTTCAATTCAAAGTCTCCTCCTAAAGGTTTCAAGCTTCATAGCCTTCAATTTTTCACTATACTAATATGCTAACTTCAAAATATTCCAATATCGATCTGCATTGGATGCTCCCATTACTTGGAAAAAATTAAATCATCTATTGAACTTTGAATCTAAAACTTGGCCTTCTTCTCCTTTTTCCTCATTTTTGCAAGTTCATTTTTTTAGGCATTAGACATGGCCTATAGAGTTCAGCTTGATTTGTCTCTATGAAACCATTCTCCATTGCTTCCCAACATTCATGTACTTTGAAAGAAGGTATTCATTCTCATGGAACATAACTCATAGTTATTTCCGACAAGCGTTGGTCCCTACTTTGTTGTATTACTTATAAAATCCATTAACAAAATCTTGTGATGCCAAGATAATTTTTATTTATCTCTCTATTATTCTTCCAACCATACCCCCTTTTATTCAACTAAAAATAACAGTTTTCTTAAGCAAGGTATAAATATGACCAAAACCCCGTTACACCAATCAATAAAACCTACTCTAAAAATAAATATCCCATGATACTTTAACTACACATGATAAAAAATACTTATGTGAGGAGGAATTAAAAAAAGTACTCCAAAAGTCAAGAAAATTACTCAAAAACTTATACTTGATTATCCAATTTAATTTCCCCAAATGTATTATGGGTGAATTCAATAATTCAATATCTTTTAAAAAACAAACTTTAAAATTTTTAAACCTTTATAGATAAAACACTAGCGGTGAGGGTTTCCATTTAGTTAAGTTCCACCAACATCGACAATGGCTCAAATCTAACATGGCTATGAATAGGTAGGGTTGGAGGCATTTTTTATTAGTGAATAGGGCAACTATATTTTGGAGAGATGGTGACTCTCCTCAAAGGACAATTATGTCCACATTCAGTGTAATGAATGACTATCTCCACTATGGTTGGGTGGCCTTGTATACTTTAGTGCTAGCAAAAAATGCATCAATGCCTCTCATTTTTTAACCCTAATGTCAGTCCCCAAGTAGTGGAAGAGGCTTCAATGGAAACAAATTCTCCTTGTCCATTCACGTATTTTCTCCTGAAGGCCTCATATTTTTGACCTCACTCTCACATCCTCCAATCTCTTCGTTCATGAGATGCTCTCCACTCTGTGAACATTCTTAAACCTGCTATGTTAACATGTTAAAACTACAAGAAAAGACATGAAGGAAAACCAATTGGAAATTAATGGGTCGTTTCTCACCCTTCTCATCATTAAATAGATTTTACAATAGACTAAGAATTATCTAGGACTAATTGCTTTTAAATATATCTAGGAATAACATGAACTATCTAGAAATATCTAGACTAACAAATTCTAGAAGCATATTTTTAAAAATATATCGGATTGACAATTAATTTCTCTTCTAACTCATGAATAAGAGACATTATATTTTAACATTAGGGAGGTGGAAAGGGTGCCTATCTCATGGCCATCCATCCTGATCTTATTCCCACCCCTAGAATCACTATCTAAACACAAACTAAACATAATATAGGTATGGTTAATGAAATTAATATAAATTCTATATATTTTGAAAATTCTAAACTAATAAACTAAGATTATACTTAAGAGATTTCCAACAAGTTTAATTGATAAAAAATAAATATTGCATGTCAAACTATGTTGTAGCATTTGTCATGGACACTATAATATGATCATTTGGAAGGCACAACAATACATAAGAGCTAGCCACCTGCCGAAGGAATGAGTCCATATTGTTGACAATAATCATCCTTATTTCATACTTATTTTGAAGATCGAACAAATATAAATATAAGAAAAGTCATCATTTGAATTTTCTCAAACCTAATCTCCTAAATATTAAAAAATATGCTATCTCCATAAATTCAAGCAATTATAACCATACTTCATATGTATTTCCTTTGTATTTTATAATGTCAATGAAGATTTGAACTAAATTTTTACATGAAATTCCTCCTCCAAAAAAAAAGGAATAATGACAACCCAATAACGATCTAAGAGGCTAAAGATTTTATTTAAAATATGTTTTGAACATTTAACATATTTGGTAGGAATATGTGTGTAAAAAGATGTTTTATGGCCAATGTGAGACGATCGAATAATGAGCAAATTAATAATTTGAGTCTTATTGTCTAAATCAAACCTAGATCCTTATAGGGATGGATCAAATGTGTGTGTATATATGTGTGTGTGTGTCAATTGGATGTAGTTTGGGTGGTTGGTCTTAAACTTGGATTTATCAAGTATCGATATGGATCAAATTTGTTAATGTATACTTTTTTTAATATGAAGCAATTAATAACATAAAATTAAATGATAAAAGAATTTACAAATTAAAAAATTTGATCCTCTTGGTGCTTGTATTAAATAAATCTCTGT
>APFE030596537.1:95624-151321 GCA_000404065.3 Pinus taeda
TAACTATAAAATTTCTTCATAATTGAAATCCATATATCTATGTACAATGCATTAGAAATTGACATGTACATCGAAATAATTGCATTAGAAATTGATATGTACACTAAAATCAACAACAATTATATGTATACTAAATAGAAATAGAATTGACATGTACATTAACATAAATGCGTTAGAAATTAAATAAGAATATAAATAGAAATTGACATAGGAATTAAAATTGAACTTGAAATTGACATTGAATAGAAATTGAAATTGACATGTATATCAAAACCAATGCATTAGAAATTGACATGTACATTAAATTCAATGCACTAGAAATTGACATTACGTTGTACTCAACAAATTAATTTCTATGTACATGCAATGATTTCATTATTTCTATTCAAATTATTCCTCATCTAACTCATGAAATATACTTCTAAATAATGCTCTTTATGTTCTCAACAAAGTAAGGAAACTAAGTAAATTTGAACTGAGTAGATTTATCTTAGACATATACATAATTTTTATCATATACAAATTGTTTTACTATACTAAAAACCAAAGCGTGATTGACTGACATTGATCCTTCTTGATAATATTTCCTATATTTTCAACAAATTGAGGAATGTGAGTAAATTTCAAATGACTAGATTAATCTTAGACATAAACATATACATGACGTTGAGCAAATAAACATTGTGTCGCTACAATGGAAATTGAAGAAAATGGATTGACATTGATCATTGCCAATAATACTCTCTATGCTTTCAACCAATTAAGGAAAGTGAGTAAATTTCAAATGATAAGATTAGTATTGGACACACAAATGCACAATGTTGATCATCTATAAATTTTTTGTGATCATTCACGATTGAAACCAACCTAGACATATATTGACCCTAGATCTATAAAGCATAAAGAGGGATCAAATATCAAGGTACAAACCTTTCCTCAAGTTTTGTACTAAAAAATAGGTTTACACCTAAAGGGATTTGATCTCTCTCATCACTCAATAGATCCAAGTTTAAGAGGAATCTTTAGTAAGAATGGCTTGATAAGGCCCATACTTACCCACTATGCCAATTTGGAATTTGCATAGGAATTAATGACCTATAAAAATAATGCTATTATTATTTTTTACTTTACATTAGGTCGATAACACAATCTTTTATGGATTTTATTCATGCTTTGCATGTGAAAATGAGTTGAACTTTGCATTACGAACATTTAAGTAAATTTTGGTTTGACTTAGTTCATTATGATATGATAAGGTCACATGACGACATAGATGAGGGATAAAGCTATCAAAGTGATGTTTCCATGTGAATATGCTCATGACAAAACAAGTGATCAAAAGTAGGTTGATGAAAATAGTCCATTGATGTATGAACTGTTGGAAATACTACTGAGAGGGGGGCTAAATCAGTATTATCAGATCAATAATTTTTCATTTCCCAAACAGATTTATATACGCTACTTCTATAAAGTGAACCAGTGTGTACACGCTACTGTGATTAGTGAAACCAACATATACCCAGAGAACTTGTGGTTTAGTTAATTTATCATGTGTTGATCTATAACCAGTGCATCTGTAACTTATTAAATAGTGCAGTAAAAAAAAAATAAACCATCACACATAAGCAACACACATGAACACCAAGATTTAAGGTGGAAACCCAATGTGTGTGAAAACCACTTGCTGCTGTCATCTCTGTCTTATTTTAATAATAAGAAAATATGTTTACAATCTTGTACTAGTGCAGAATCATACCAGTACGCAAGCACCCCCCTACAATAGGCTACAACCTTCTCTTGTTTTCTAGCTTCTATTGGAAGGGAGCTACAACCCCCTAGCTCTTGTACTATCCAATGTTTTTACTAGTATGTAAGCGCTGACCTACAGAAGGCTATGAACTTCTCTCTTCCTCTAGGGACCACGTTTCATAAATTTTCAGATTGGATGCTCCTGATACATAACAATACACATGAAGGCCTCATTTCATCAAATATTCATACTCGACCCATCAAAAACTTTGAAACTCAAACTACATTTACCAACAATTAGTTAATCTGAACAATCAGATCACTGTCACTAGAACACTGTGCTGAACCCAGAAACCTGCATCATCATTCAGAAATAATTGCAACCTCAAAAATCATGCATCAGAATGTATATGCTACTTTACTGAACCCAACCTGCGTGTATACGCTACTTCCTTTAATCAAGCCTGCGTATACCTTCAAAACTACTGAAACATAAAACTTCTGAATCAAGTCTGTACCAACCAACAATATATTGAATATCTACTGTCAATTTACAGAGACTTATACAAGCAATCGCAGAGATCACCCTTCTCACTTATACAATCAATCAATTAGATATCAAACTCCTCATGCATTCAATTTTACATTCAGATCTAAGAAGACTTCATTGACATACAACAGTAAAACAACAGTACTAATCAAATAGATTAGCCATCTCTGAACAACATGCTTTTCTTTAGCATACGCTACTTCGAAGAGACGAACTGACATGTATACGCAACTTCACCAACTCGAACTAATGTACAAATCTACAAATATTATCTCATAACTTTACTGCCATTCTAAACTTCAGACAAACCCAGATCATGACATTCAACGAATAAAACATGTGTACACAATTAGATCTGGCCCAAACAATATCATATCATTCAATGATAAGTCATTTCACGTCTCATTATCCTAATCCAACATTGAATTCAAGGTGCACAAAATATTTCAGATCAAATCACCAACATAGCCCCTGCAATATAAAATATACTTAAGATAAAAGTATTCCTTAGAAACCCTTTTCACTTGCACACCTTGGCCTTATGATCTTCTCCTCCTTATATAGTTTTAGGCATTTCTCAATACCTTAGACCAAAACCACTTAGGACCCGTGGTATTCTTGGGTGGGATCAAATAGTCATTACTCTGGTCAAAATTGTGGGCTAATACCATGGTATCTATTAGTGTTAGTATATGCATACTTCCATCATGTATCAAATTTGCTCTTTGCATTTTCATTTTAGGGGTCTCATACTGAAATTTTTGCATCATTTCATTAGTTCATGTCAAGCTGATCCATTGATGGTTGTCTTCTCCTTAGAAAACCCAATTTCTCCCTCATAAAGTACACTTGCTGACCCATATCCAGGTTGTATTCGGTCATAGTTTCAGAGTCAAATGAAACCATGTCTCCATTAGGTCTTAGGGCATGTTTTCATTAGGTCTTAGGGTTCATTTCCAAGGTCAAAGGCATGATTTAAAAGTGTAAATAAAGGGCAGTAAGGGTATGAGGATGATAAATAAATCAAGAGTGATTGCTAGTAAGTCACAGTCACTGTACAATTATCTCTTTAACTAATGTAATTTTCACCTCAAAAACATGTTTTTGAGGTGAAAATAGAGTATTTTAGGTTAATTTATATTTTTATGTAATTTGAGTCACTTTATGTAACAAATGATCCCGACTGCATCAATGCATCTCTCCTTGCTACAAGACAATGAAACATTGGAAAAAATCAGCTCAAATTGAGCATCATCCACCTGAAAAGGAATAATGAAGAAAAGGCATTAAAACAAAGATTTGGAAAAGGTCCAAACATTAGAAAGTGGGTTTTTCTAATGAAAAATAAAAATTTACTCCTATATAAGATGTCACATTTCATTTTCAAGCTTATCATTCTTATTTGGAAAAGAAGGAGACAAAAAGTGAAGAAGAGAGGAGAAGTTGAGCAACTTTTGGGCCAAGGAGAAGTGGCGTTGCACTTAGGGAGATTGGCGCTCTGTGCCTGGGCAGTTGGAGGTGGCGCTGCACATTCAGGCTGGAGCGCTACGCATAGGCAGATTTTGTCAATGGAAAAAACAACTGCGCTGCGCATATAGGAGGGCACTGCGCGTACGACCAACAAGGCCCAAACGACCTCCTACCACCCAAAAAAACATTAGATTTTGCCTTCCTTCCCCTTAAACAAGTAAGTATTGTTCCTTGACTTCATCATTGGTTTGCAATTAATGCATTTGAGGATAATTTTCCATGGTAAATGTAAAACCCTAGTCTCTCCCGTAGTTATGCCTAAAAGCCCTAACCCCTATTATTCCTCCCATCACTTATCACAAAAACCCTAAACCCCTCCCCCCTATCACTCCATAACAGTCCACATCCCTTTGTCCTTCATCCCAAAAGCAATACCTCAAAAACCCAAGCCCCTTTCCCTCATTTTCATGTTTACCTAGCCCACCAAATACCTCACAAGATCACCTCCCCTTCCCTTATTCCTAATCACTCTTACTCACCCCGTCCATCCCTTTTTTAGGAGTGCACAACCTCAAAATCTTCAAACATGGACATAGGAGACAGAGACTATGAGGAGGAGGAAGACACTGGCAGTGACAGTTCAGTAGGTAGACCTAGGCATCAGAGAAAACTACACAAGGGAGGCAAAATTATGAGGGAAGAGCCATTAAAACTTTGAGAGTTGCAAGCCTATCATTTGGCTATCACTTGCTTCAGGCATCTAGGCTGCTATGAGTTCTGTGAGCAGGTGGAGAGAGTTCAACACCATCCTGAGCTCACCAGGATTTTTGTGGCCAATCTTCATGACAACAAGTGACTCTTGTTGGGGTGACATTCACAGTTTCACCTCCATCATTGTGGATGCAACCAGGATTCCAAATGTGAGGGATAAATGGTACAAGGCATAGGACCTAGATGAACACTATTATGAGCCTTACATCAAACCTAGGTACAAAAATGAAGCAAAAAGGCTTTTTCCTTTAAGGTTCCTTGAAGACAAGTATGCACCCATGATGAAAATCATCATGAAATATTTCACTTGTGAGGGCAGATTTTCCAGATTGTACGCCTATCACATCAGGCTTCTCATGCATTTTACTAGGGTGAGGATGTTAAACCTCCCTTATTTCTTGTTCAGGAATATTGAGAAGATAGCCTACTTTGTACAGAAAATCCATACCCTCAGCAGATGAGTAGTCTCTACCACTATTCCTTGATCAAGATGATTGTGCTTCATCATCTTAATCTCCTCAACATCTCTTGGGAGACATTTATTGCTCATGACATCTTCAAGGGTCCTCAAATTCCTCCACCAATGTCTCAAGAATCAGGAGGACCTTTTAGCAGTGCCCAGGTGAAGAAAGATGAGAAGTCAAAGAAACTAGAACCATTGAGGTGCCTGAGACCTACAAGACATACTAGAGGGGCATAAGAAAATTGTTTGCAGCTGATAGGCAAGTGTTTGCTCCACTTGGTGTGGAAGGGACCTTGCCTTATTCATAAACTCATAGGAAAATGCTTGCTCCACACAATGTGGAAGGGTCTTTGCCTTCTTCATCAACACAACAAGAACAGGTGCAACAACTTCACAAAGGGAAAGAAAATTTGAAGGTGGAAGATCTTGATGATGAGGAGGAAAGAGACCTTGATTTGACAGAGCATGACGAGCCAGAACAACATTGTATTCATCATGGCATAGAGATAATTGACGTAGAGGCTCAGGATGAAGCAACAATAGAAAACATCATCATACAGGAGAAAGAGGCTCAAATCCAAGAATTGATGGAAAATTTGGAGAGAGTCAAGTATGTCATCACATATCTGGAAAAAGAGAACAAGTAGCTAAGTGATAAGTAGGTCCTCATGGAGCTGTAACTTCTCAAGACAAAAAGACAAAGTGACAAGGGTAAATCAACAAGGCAAGAGGAAGAAGCACTGGTTTTAGGGTGATAGAGAAATTTGGCTTGAAGAGTCAATTTGCACTTAGAAAAGCTATTGCAAAGGGCCAATAGGGACAATGAGAACATCAGGCACATGGCCCACCACTACAGGACCCAGAACGAAATTTGCAATATAAGGGTCAAACAGATGAAAGCAAGGCTAAGACAAGCTCTAAAAGGAAAGAAAGAGGAGGATAGACTTAGGTTGCTTGCTGAAGCTTCCTTAGCTCATCAGGATGCTTGATCATGGTGATGCTCACCAATTTTGACCAATTTTGGAGGAGTTTTTGTTTTTAGCAAATTTTGAAAATTTTAAACATAGAAAATCTGGCTCTACACGCGCTTTTCTAAGGGAATCTAATGGACAAATGGCTTAAATTTTTGGATTTAGAGCGATGAGGCATGCACCCTATGAATTTGCTAAGTTTTTGTGGCAGAACTGGTCTACCAAAAAGTAAAAAAACACCCCAAAAATGACCTTTCTGCCACTTTTTGGACACACAGAAGCATTCTTGGGAGAATCAACCTTTGAGGGGTCAAATGACGTTGAAATGAAGAAATTATTTGGAAATTAGACTTGAATATCTTTCTAATGAGCTATCATGAGCTCAATTTGGATGCCGCGAAGGCCTCCAAAAGGGACCTGAAAGTGGCGCTTCGCATAGGACCAGTGGCACTGCATGCAGGACAAATTTTGCACAGGATTGCCATTTCACTGTGTTTTGACAGTGATCTTGGATTTTATCTCATGGAGGATGTTTTAATGATGTAAATGATGACTTGTCTTGTAAATATAACAGATAATTAGTAGTAGAGGGTAGATTCATTAGATTAAAAGTCATTTTGAGCACAAATGAATCAATTTCCTCACTTTTAGAGGCAAGTTGTTAGGATGCCTAGATTCCAGTTTCTTATTCAGTGTTGGTTAGATTAGCTCCTCATCTTAGGTATTTTACCCTTGAGGATGGAAGGAGTTTGAATCAATTCCTATATCTTCTTCTTCTTTCTCATTGTAAAGGGTTGGACTCAGTTGGATGCTTAGGTTTTGATTGGACATCATTTTGTATCAGTTCAGCAGGAGATTAATAAAAAATTGCAGCTATTTCTTTGGGATCCATGTGGTATGATGTTTAGTTCAGTTTTCTCTCTTGTGATCATATGTTAAAATGTTTTGTGTACTTCATTAATCATTTCATTGCTTCTAAGTGGATGTTTTCAAGTTGATAGGCAAAACCCATAACATTAATGCTCTGCTCTGGGAAAATATTCATAGTTTATGTTTTCTATAGTTTAGGAAGGATACATGGTCGTCACATGCTCTTCCTAGCTTCTCACCGGTCTTGAATTTCCTCACCCATCAAACCCTAGAGTGCTAAGTTTCATACCTACCTTGCCCCATTGAACACCCTGCAATTTTGACCTAGTTTCCTTGCCCAAACTATCTGGATCCTCCTGATTCAGGAAAACCCCTTCAAATCAAATCAAACCTTGTGCTACTATACCTAGCCTAATATTATTTTCTTGATACAGTCATCTTGGTTGAGATCCTTACGGAGAGAGTCCTCTCCTAGCCTAGTAGGTCTAGCTACTTGGCTAAGCGTGGTTTGTGGTTACCCTGGCATTGCCTTCCTTCAGCCTGATGTTCAATCCAGGTGATAACATAGTGGCGACCATATTGGGAACTCCAAATTAGTTTTGAGATTGGATCCAAAGACTCCACTGGAGGATGAACCTGACCAGAAGAAACATAAAAGGACAATATGGAAAGATCAGGTATTCAAGTTTGAATTTCATCCAAGACATTATGTTCTTTGTTAGAAATTATTTCTTCTCTTTTCCCGAGAATGTCAAGAAGGTTTTACAAAGTGTACTGTATTTGAGAAAATATCCTAGACCTGCATCTGATTCCTTCCCTTTGAAGATTGCAAATACAAAATATTCGCATGCTTTTGATCTTGATCAAGACCCTTCTTCTGAATCTTATGATGGCCGTCTTCAAACTGATGAGCCTCAAGAGATCAAGAATAATTCTATAGCTTCTGTATATATTCATATACCTTGTAAAATTCTAGATAGATACAAGCCTATGATTTTACCTCCTATATCCCATGCTTTCCCTAAAAACCATTACCTATATCTACCAAGATTTGATGGTGAATGTGACAACATCACTGCTGAGAGATATGTACTGAATTTTGAGTCTTTTCTTGACCTTCTTGAAGTTGATGAAGAGGATGTCAGTATTATGCTTTTTTCTCTTTCTTTGCAAGGCAAAGTCAAGAGTTGGTTCAAAACCCTACTTGATGTGAGCATCTCATATTTCCAGCAGTTCGTCAAAGTTTTCCTCGACAAGTGGGAGGTTAGACAGAACCCTTTATTGATTCTAGAAGAGTATAACTAGCTCAAAAGACAGCCAGGGGAGACAATAAAACAATTTTCTGCCAGATTTAACCAAGCTTATTGCTCGATGCCTATTAATATAAGACCTCCTCCTAATTCTGATCTCTTGCATTATCTGGAAGCCTTTGATCCAGAAATGGAATTTCAGCTGAGAGAAAGGAACCTTACAACACTTGAAGAGATGCAGAACAATGCAGTAGATGTAGAGGCTAATTTGCTGATCAGAAGGGCAAAGTTGAAGGAAGAAGAGATGAAGAACATAGATCGAGAGGAATCGGCATTTTTAGAGGTAAAGCTTGACATTTTAGTAAGTGCAGTGGAAGAGATGATGCAAAAGATCACCACAAGAAATGAGTATGATGTTCAAGACCATGGCTCACTGATTGAAGAAAAACAAGTGGCTGATCCAAAACATTTTCTTTCTTATCCCAGTTGTCATAGATCTGATAATGATTGTTTATAGATCATCTTGGAGAAGAGAGATCCGTTGATCTGAAATGCATGATTGATGATGTGTTCTATACTGATGATTTGCCTAACTTTGATCCGTATGATGATGATTATGTTCTCCAAACAGAAGCTAGTCTTACAAACAAATCAACAGCTAGTTTGTGGAAGGAGGAAGTTCACTTTTAGCAGCGCGAATACAGTGATTAGCCGATGCATACCAACAATGGGAGTGAGGAGGAAAGTGCAGAAAATTTTGAAGTAAGTGAAGGATCTTTTCCTTTTTGTTTTAATTTGTCTCAGTTCATCAGAGACAACTTTTGTGCAATTAGAAATCAACTGTCGATAAGTTTTGATCTTGACCATCTAGAGGGCAACGAAATCCTTGTTCAAGACTTCTCATATCTAGATTTGCAGCCCCCAAATGCCATTGAATGTTAGGTTGCAGATGAATATTTGGAAGCTGGAACATATGATCAAATGATGCAAGATGATTTCGTACCGTTATGTTTTGAATCTTTTCATTTTTTGAAGGGAAATTTGCATAATATATCTTTAATAAAGGATGAGTGTCTAGTACAAAATCATGCAATAGAAAATGGGTTGCAACAGTCTTTTCAAAATTTTCATGATCCAATAGCTGATGTGTTGGATGATATCTGCAGTCAAAGTCCTTCTCCATTAGCTAACTGTGAGCTTGAAAAAAGTATTGATACAAACTTGATCCGACAACTGGTTTCTTTGTCATTTTCAGCAAGAGTCTCGTCACAAAGCTTAGATGAAAGTTTGCACTCATGGTATGAGGAGAAGCAAAGTAATCCATTGGATGAGCTAAGTACCAGTGCACATGAATCTCAAGATCCTTATGCAGTATTTTTGGAGTCATATAGAGAATCCATATTATTCAATCTAGGAAAATTTGGATCTGTTTACAAGTTTTCATGGGAGTTTCATTTCAGTAATTCTCTCTTGTTGCTCATAAGCAAGTACTTGCGGAGAATTCAAACAGCAGCCATAATGCTTACTTGGTTGCATTGGTTGTTTCATTTCACTTGATTAGGTGAGGAATGGATCACTTATAGTAGGGTGTGATTGATAAGCTCACATAAGTGAGCATGGTTCAGTCAATTTTAGAGTCAGTTATGAGTTAGTTTTCAGTTTGTATTGAGTCATTATTCTTCAAAATTGTAAAAAAAAAGGGGTTTTTTCAGTCTTCTGTTTATTTGACCGTATTGGCCCAATCAGCTAGGAACTTGGTCTATGATGTTCTTGACACCTCCAAGGAGCTGCCATCCCCAATAAGGCCAATGTTAGTGTCAGTATCTTCATACTTCCATCAGGGATCAAATTTGCTCTTTGCATTTTCATTTTAGGGGTCTCATACTGAAATTTTTGCATCATTTCATTAGGTCATGTCAAGTTGATCCACTTATGGTTGTCTTCTTCTCAGAAAACCCAATTTCTCCCTCATAAAGTACACTTGCTGACCCATCTCCAGGTTGTATTCAGTCATAGTTTCAGAGTCAAATGCAATCATGTTTCCATTAGGTATTAGGGCATGTTTTCATTAGGTCTTAGCGTTCATTTCCAAGATTAAAGGCATGATTTAGAAGTGTAAATAAAGGGCAGCAAGGGTATGATGATGATAAATAAATCAAGAGTGATTGCTAGTAAGTCATAGACACTGTACAATGATCTCTTTAACTAATGTAATTTTCACCTCAAAAACATGTTTTTGAGGTGAAAACAGAGTATTTTAGGTTAATATATATTTTTATGTAATTTGAGTCACTTTATGTAATAAATGATCCTGGCTGCATCAATGCATCTCTCCTTGCTACAAGAAAATGAACCACTGCAAAAAATCAGTTCAAATTGAGCATCATCCACCTGAAAAGGAACAGTGAAGAAAAGGAATTAAAACAGAGATTTGGAAAAGGTCCAAAACATTAGAAAGTGGGTTTTTCAAATGAAAAATCAAAATTTACTCCTATATAATATGCCACATTTCATTTTCAAGCTTATCATTCTTATTTGGCAAAGAATGAGACAAAAAGTGAAGAATAGAGGAGAAGTTGAGCAAGTTTTGGGCCAAGGAGAAGTGGCTTTGCGCTTAGGGAGATTGGCGTTGCATGCATGGGCAGTTGGAGGTGGCACTGCTCATTTAGGCTAGAGCGCTGCACGTAGAGACTGAGTGTTGCACGTAGGCTGGTTTTGTTAGTGGAAAAAACAACTGGGCTACGCATACAGGAGCGCGCTGCGCATAGGGCCAGCAAGGGCCAAATGACCTCCTGCCAACAAAAAAACATCAGTTTTTGCTTTCCTTCCCCTCAAACAAGTAATTATTGTTCCTTGACTTCATCATTGGTTTGCAATTAATGCATTTGAGGATAATTTTCCATGGTAAATGTAAAACCCTAGACTCTCCCCTAGTTATGCCTAAAAACCCTAACCCTTATTATTCATCCCATCACTTATCACTAAAACCTAAACTCCTCCCCCATATCACTCCATAACACTCCACATCCCTTTGTCCTTCATCCCAAAAGAAATACCTCAAAAACCCAAGCCCCTCGCTCTCATTTTCATGATTCTAACCCTCCCACTCATTTTCATGTTTACCTAGCCCACCAAATACCTCACAAGATCACCTCCCCTTCCCTTATTCCTAATCAATCTAACTCACCCCCTCCATCCCTTTTCTAGGAGTGCACAACCTAAAAATTTGCAAACATGGACAAAAGAGACAGAGACTATGAGGAGGAGGAAAAAACTGGCAGTGACAGCTCAGCAGGTAGACCAAGGCATCAGAGAAAGCTACACAAGGGAGGTAGAATTATCAGGGAAGAGCCATTAAACCTTAGGGAGATGCAAGCCTCTCATTTGGCTGTCACTTACCTCAGGCATCTAGGCTGCTATGAGTTCTGTGAGCAGGTGGAGAGAGTTCAACACCATCTTGAGCTGACCAGGCCTTTTGTGGCCAAATCTTTGTGACAACAAGGTGACTCTTGTTGGGGTGACATTCACAGTTTCACCCTACATCATTGTGGATGCAACCAAGATTTCAAATGTGGGAGAGAATTGGTATAAGGAACATGACCTAGATGAACACTATTATGAGCCTTACATCAAACCTAGGTACAGAAATGAAGCAAAAAGGCTTTTTCTTTTAAAATTCCTTGAAGACAAGTATGCCCCCATGATGAAAATCATCATGAAATATTTCACTTGTGAGGGTAGATTTTCCAGTTTGTACACCTATCACATCAGGATTCTCATGCAATTTACCAGGGTGAGGATGTTAAACCTCCCTTATTTCTTGTTCAGGAATATTGAGAAGATGGCCTACTTTGTACAGAAAAAGCCATACCCTCAGCAGATGAGTAGCCTCTACCACTATTCCTTGATCAAGATGATTGTGATTCATCATCTTAATCTCCTCAACATCTCCTGGAAGACATTTATTGCTCATGACATCTTCAAGGGTCCTCAAATTCCTCCACCAGTGTCTCAAGAATCAGGAGGACCTTCTAGCAGTGCTCAGGTGAAGAAAGATGAGAAGTCAAATAAACTAGAACCATTAAGGTGCCTGAGACCTACAAGACATACCAGAGGGGCACAAGAAAATTGTTTGCAACTGATAGGCAAGTGTTTGCTCCACTTGGTGTGGAAGGGACCTTGCCTTCTTCATAAACTCATAGGAAAATGCTTGCTCCACAGGGTGTGGAAGGGGCTTTTCCTTATTCATCAACACAGTAGGAATAGGTGCAGCAGCTGCACAAAGGAAAGAAAAGATGCAAGTGGAAGGTCTTGATGATGAGGAGGAAAGAGAGCTTGATTTGACAGAGCATGATGAGCTAGAAAAACATTATATTCATCATGGATTAGAGACAATTGAATTAGAGGCTCAGGATGAAGCAACAATAGAAAACATCATCATACAGGAGAAAGAGGCTCAAATCCAAGCATTGATGGACAATTTGGAGAGAGCCAAGTATGTCATCACATATTTGGAACAAGAGAACAAGCAGCTGAGTGATAAGTAGGTCCTCATGGAGCTAGAACTTCTCAAGACAAAAATACAAAGTGACAAGGGAAAATTAGTGAGGCAAGAGGAAGAAGCACCGATCACATTGACTCCAATTGAGAAGGAAATTGAGGGTGATAGATAAATTTGGCTTGAAGAGTAAATTTTAACTTAGAAAATCTACTGCAAAGGGCCAATAGGGACAACGAGATCATCAAGCACATGGCCTACCACTACAGGACTCGGAACAAAATTTGCAATATAAGGGTCAAACAAATGAAAGCAATGCTAAGACGAGCTCTAAAAGGAAAAAAAGAGGAGGATAGGCTTAGGTTTCTTGCTGAAGCTTCCTTGGCTCATTAGTATGCTTGATGATGGTACTGCTCACCAATTTTGACCAAGTTTGGAGGAGTTTTTGTTTTTAGCAAATTTTGAAAATTTTAAACACAAAAAATCTAGCTCTATGCACAATGCCACTAGCGCTGTGCTTTTCCTAGGGGCAGAAAAAGGACAAATGGCTTGCATTTTTAGATTCAAAGTGATGATTACATGCACCCTATGAATTTTCTAATTTTTTTGGACAAAATTGGTCTACCAGATTGTCAAAAAACACCCAAAAATGACCTTTCTGCCACTTTTTGGACACACAGAAGCAGTCTTGGGAGAACCAAATTTTGAGGGGTCAAATGAGCTTCAAATGAAGAAATTCCATATATTGAAAACTATGCTTGAATATATTTCCAATGGGCTATCATGAGCTCAATTTGGATTCCAGGAAGGCCTCCAAAAGGGACCTGAAATTGGCGTTACGCGTAGGACAAATTTTTCACAGGATTGCCATTTCACTGTGTTTTGACTGTGATCTTGGATTTTCTCTCATGGAGGATGTTTTATTGATGTAAATGATGACTTGGATTGTAAATATGATGGATAATTAATAGTAGAGGGTATATTCGTTAGATTAAAAGTCATTTTGAGCACAAATGAATCGGTTTCCTCACTTTTAGAGGCAAGTCGTTAGGATGCCTAGATTCCAGTTTCTTGTTCAGTGTTGGTTAGATTAGTTCCTCATCTTAGAGATTAAACCTCTAAGGATGGGAGGAGGTTGAATCAATGCCTATATCTTCTTCTTTTTTCTCATTGTAAAGGGTTGGACTCAGCTGGATGCTTAGGTTTTGATTGGACATCATTTTGTATCAGTTTAGCAGGAGATTAATAAAAAATTGTAGCTATTTCTTTGGGATCCATGTGGTATGATGTTTAGTTTAGTTTCCTCTCTTGTGATCATATGTTAAAATATTTTGTGTACTTAATTAATCATTTCATTGCTTCTAAGTGGATGTTTTCAAGTTGATAGGCAGAACCCATAACATTATTGCTCTGCTCTGGGAAAATATTCACAGTTTATGTTTTCTACAGTTTAGGAAGGATCCATGGTGATCACATGCTATTCCTAGCTTCTTACCAGTCTTGAATTGCCTCACCCATCAAACCCTAGAGTGCTAAGCTTCATACCTACCTTGCCCCATCGAACACCCTTCAATTATGACCTAGTTTCCTTGCCCAAACTGTCCAACTCCTCCTGATCCAACAAAACCCCTTCAAATCAAATCAAACCTTGTGCTACTATACCTAGCCTAATATTATTTTCTTGATGCACTCATCTTGGCTGAAATCCTTACAGAGAAAGCCCTCTCTTGGCCTAGTAGGGCTAGCTATTTGGATAAGTGTGGTTTGTGGTTACCCTGACATTGCCTTCCTTCAGCTTGAGGTTTAATCCAGGTGATAATAGTATTGACCCCTGGTATTCTCTATTCTTGAAATTCCTTGATTTTCCAACCTGTACGTGCTTTTCCTCTTGTGGGAGTGCGTGTATATGTATACGTGCTTTTTTTTTTTCTGTGGACCTACGTGTATATGTTGTTTTGACTAAGTGGACCTGCGTATACATCTTAGACTGCTTTTCACCATCCTTTACCTTCAACTTCTTCATTCTGATTAGTAGACTTTAGCTCGATCTTCCTGTTCTTCTGTACCAATGCCCGGTTACATCTGAATGGATTTGTTACACTGTGGGTTGCCTTTCATCAAAACTGAACTGACCTGTGAGTGAGTTTCCATCAAGGACAATGCTTGTATCATAATGCCAACAATCTCCCCCTTTGGACTTGATGGCAGCCATGTTGGTGTTAATTATTGCAAGCTGTAGAAATTGTTAGAGATAACAAGCAACACCAAAATACTCTCCCCATTTGACATCAAGGGCAAAGGGCATACCAAGTTATTCTCCCCCTTTGATATACATTATGTGTCCATGCTCCCCTTGAGTACATGCCGAGTCTACAGAGATGTTTCAAAAGAATAACATGACTCTATAACTCAACTAAGTGAGTATGACTTCCCTATGACCAATGACTCATACATACATCAATCGCCCAACCAAGTGGGGATATACCAATTGTTTATACATGACAAAAATACAACAATTTTTACATCATCCATTCCATGTAGAGTGGGGATACCAATTACATCATATGTCGAATAGGACTCATTGAAATATAGACCATGACAGAAGAAGTCATATCGCACCCTAGATCTTTACATGACTTATGCAACAAATGATATAAGTATTTAAAGCCATAGCTAAACTCAGGAACCATGATGACAACAATGCTGAATGTGAGTGAAGGCTAATGCTCCCCCTGAACCTATGCTACCTGTGCATTTTCAACAAGTCATTCATCAAGGCATTTTTTTTTTAATTTTAATTTTAATTTTTTATTTTCAGTCAAATAAAAATCAATGAACAAAGCATATCGTTAGACTATAATAATCAATATTAGACAGAGCACCCATATCAAAGTTTGACCCACTGTTTTTCTGTCAGAAAAACATATACGCCCCTTCAGCCACAGAAACCCGCGTGTATATGCGACTAAACTTCATGAAACCCGCGTATAATAACCTTCCTCTAAAAACTGGATTTAATAGAAGTATGATGCAACAACTACTCCAAACTTTTATCTGAGATATTCAAATGTTTCTGTGAGAAGCGATTTATTGAATATATCAGCAACCTATTTTTTGGAGGGAACATACTCCAATTTAACCTTTTGTTCAAGCACTTGTTCTTGTAGAAAATGGTGCTTAATGGGTATCTGCTTGGTCTTGGAGTGCATGACAATATTTTTTGAAATATTGATCGCACTTGTATTATCACATAGAATGGAGATGGGTGGAGTGCATGACAATATTTTTCGAAATACTGATGGCACTTGTATTATCACATAAAATGGAGATGGGTGGAGTGCATGTGATCTGAATGTCTTGAAACGTTTGCAGCGTCCAAAGTAGTTGTTTGCAACAAGATGCAGCAACCACATATTCTGCTTCACCTGTGGATAAAGCAATCAAACTTTGTTTCTTGCTGAACCATTACACTAACCGAGAACCCATATAGAATGCACCTCCACTAGTGCTCTTTCAATCATCAACATTTCCTACCCAATATGCGTCTGTATATGCATGAAGAGTAAGGTCTGTATCTTTAGGATGCCATAATCCAAAGTCCTGAGTTCCTTGAAGATATTTGAAAATTATTTTGACTTCCTAGAGATGTGATTCCTTTGGATTGCTTGGAACCTTCCCACAATTCCTACTGCATGCATGATATCAGGTCTGGTACCTGTTAGATAAAGCAAACTTCCAATCATAGATCTGTAAGTTGGTTGGTTTACTGCTGGTGATTCATCATTAGAACTGAGGCTGCATCCTGTTACCATTGGAGTACATACTGGTTTAGAATCTTCCATTCCGTACTTCTTCAAGATCTGCTTGAGATATTTGGTTTGTGAAAGAAAGATACCATCTTTTGTTTGTTGTACTTGTAGACCAAGAAAATAAGTAAGTTCACCAAGTAAGGACATTTCAAATTCTTGCTGCATTATTGAAGCAAAATTCTGACTCATGGATTCTTGTTTGCTACCAAATATGATATCATTAACATAAACAACAATAATTACTAGTTTATCATTTTCAACCTTTGTGTATAAATTGCTATCTGCAGAACCTTTTGTGAAACCTTGTTGTTGTAGATATTTGTCAAGGCGGTAATACCAAGCCCTTGGAGCCTGTTTCAGACCATAGAGAGCCTTTTTAAGATTGCATGTGATTTTTTCAACATTTCTAAGAATGAATCCTTCTGGATGTTCAATATAGCTTCTTCTTCTAAATCTCCATTAAGGAAGGCTGATTTTACATCCATTTGATATACTTTGAATTTTTGAAAACTAGAAAGAACAAGAAACATCCTTATGGCTTCAAGTCTGGCAATAGGTGCAAAAGTTTCTTCAAAACCTATACCTTCTTGTTGAGCATACCCTTTACAAATAGGTATGGCCTTGTTTCTAATAACTTCTCCATTTTCATTCAACTTGTTCTTAAATATCCATTTTGTTCCTATAACATTTTTATCATGAGGTCTAGGAACTAACTCCCAAGTATCATTCTTTTCAATTTGGTCAAGTTCTTCATTCATGGCCTTGACCCAACATTCCGAGGTTCGGTGGAGGATAGTAATGCTAGATAGCTTGAAGTCCCTGTAATAGTTCTTCTTGTCTGTACACCAACCCCCTTTTCTCCTAAAATTTGAGATTATGGACGATTCTTCTGAGCATACCTAGATGGAGTCTTTCCCCTATCTATTGTATCTTCTTTTGGTGCTTCATTGGTTTCTTCTTCTATATCATTTTGATTTGATGCGGGAAAGCATTCCCCAACTTCCTCACTATCATCTTCCTCTGTTCATTTCATTTGTTCTGGATTTATGCATGCTTCATCAATTACAACATCAATGCTTTCAACAATTTTCCGAAGTCTTTTATTATAACATTTGTATCCTTTACTTCTGGATGAATAAGAAAGAAGAATTCCTTGGTCTTCTCTGGGTTCGAACTTAATAAGTTTTTCATTAGTCCTTTTGATGAAAATTTTGCTTCTAAACACTCTAAAGTGTTTTAAAGTAGGAGGCTTTCCATACCAAAGTTCATATGGAGTTTGATTTCTATTTATGCAAACATTTTCTTTGTTGAGAATAGTCACGAAAACAAATGTAACCTCACCCTAGAAGGTTTCAGGAGTTCCAGATTCATCAAGAATTGATCGAGCCATTTGTTGAAATATTTTGTTCATTCTTTCCACCACGCCATTTTGCTGAGGAGTTATTGCGACAGAGAATTTCCTCTTTATTCCATGTTGTTCACAAAAGTCAAAGAATTCATCTGATATGAATTCTCCCCCTTGATAAGATCTAAGACATTTTATTTTTCGATCTGATTCATTTTCAACTAAAGCTTTGAAGGCTTTAAACTTTTCAAATGCTTGATATTTATGCTTTAGTAGACATATCCAACATATCCTGGAAAAATCATCAATAAATAAAATAAAGTATTCTTGTCCACGAGGTGATTTTTTCCTTGTTGGTCCACATAAATCAGTATGGATGAGTTCAAGAGGCTTACTTGTTGATCCTTCTTTTTCATTGAAGTGAACTCTGGTTTTCTTACCAACTTGACATGGTTTGCATATGGTATTTTTTGGGATGCTGATATCTAGAAGATCACGAATTGCCTTGAGCCTGCATGCTTTTCTTATCTGAGAAAATCTTAAAGGTCACAATCTTCTATGCCATAGCCAATTTTCATCGGTTTTGCATAGATAGCATTGTTGTTGTCCTCCTTTGAGTATGTATAAGTTGTTTTGAGTTCTTGTTCCTTTGATCACAGTCTTTCCTGTATCAAGCTCACAAACCACACATCCATTTGATCGAAACAGAAATTCATTTCCCTGATCACACATTTGACTGACACTCAATAGGTTATGCTTTAAACCATCTACATACATGACATTTCCAGCTTTAACCTTTTCTTTCAAGAAGACAGAACCTTTACCTTTAATGACAGTTGGAGTGTCATTTGCAAATGAGACATTCTTTTCTTTTTCTAAAGCATTATATGAATGAAGTTTCTCTTATCACCTATCTTGTGTTTGGAGCATCCGTTGTTGATGTACCACTGGTTTTCTTGTCTTTTTGCATATAAAGCTATGCCACATCTTTCTGATTGAGATTCCTTCTTTCTCCATATCTTGGGATTTAATTGAAGTGATGGCTGAAATTTTCCCCTGCATTAAGATTCTTCATGACTAAAGTTGTTACAAATCGAACATTCTACTTCATTTTCAAGAGGAGAAAAGCTATTATAGGAAATTTTCTTGATTCCCATTACACTCTTTTGATTTCATGCTTCTCTAGTCATGATGGTTTTGTAAGAAACACATTGAGCAGCCTTATGCCCAAAGCTATGACATGAAAAACATTTCCCATTAAAGAACTTTCTACGATCATAGAATATTTTGGCATTGTTTACCCATTGGTTGAAGCTTCTACTAATATTCATCCTTGGAGTAAATTGGGTATGATTTACTTGATGAGTAATTTTAGGCCTTTGTTGATGATTGACATACTGTTCACTGGTCTTTGCTGCATCAAGATAGCTTCTGGTGGAGGCCGACGACTTCTATGATTGAGATGATTCTTTAGTATATCCAAGACCTCTCTTTATCAGAGGAGAATGCTGAACTTTGATGATTTAATTTAAAGTTTCATATCCTTTAGCAAATCTAAGATTAAGAGATTTTGTCTTCTCAAGTTCTTTTCTTAGACCCACAATTTCACATTCTAAATTTTCATTGTGTTTTTCTCTTTCAGTGAGTTGGTGTGTCAACGTATCGATGATCATATTCTTTTCTTCTAAACAGATTTTGAGTTTAGTAATTTCTTCAAGAAGGTCTTCCTCTTCTAAGGCATCAAAAAATCATCATTGTCAAAATCCATGAGTAGTCTATAATCTTGGTCAGTTTCATCTTCATTAGTATTGGATAAGCCATTACTATCTTCATGCGTATAGTAACTCCTATTCACAATATGTTTTCTATTTCCTTTTGCATATTCCTTTACTTTTTCATATTTATCTCTATGAGGACATTTGGCTGCAAAATGGTCGACTCTACCACAAGCAAAGCATTTGAAAGGTAGCTTACCTCTGAATCTTTCAAAACCCCGTTGAAGCTTCTTAACAAAATTTACCTCATCTTCTTCTTCTGAAATGTGTTCGGATTCATTGTGCTCTTCCTTTTCTTTTCCCTTTGCTGACACTTTAAAAGCAACTTCTCTCATCTCTGACGGACCTCCTTTTCTCATTTCAAAGGCAGTTAGGATTCCATGGAGTTGAGTCACAATAATAATTTGAAGATCCTGTTTTTCTTCTATGGCAGACACTTTTGACTCAAATTTAGAAGACAAAGATCTCAAAATTTTCTCAACTAAAGTAGCTTCCTTTATCTCTTCATCCAGATTCTTCATACAATTAACAATCTCATTTATACGTAAAAAATAACTAGCAACACTCTCATCACTATGCATCTTAAGAGTTTCATACTAAATTCTGAGAGTTTGAAGCTTAGCTTGTTTTACCTGAGAGTCTCCATCATAGCTCTGAATGATTTTGTCCCATATCTCTTTGGCTATCTTGAGTTGCATGACTTTGAAAAATTCCGATTCTGACAGACTTTCTAATAAGTATTGACAACTTTGGCATTGGTTTTGTATAACTTCTTACCTGCAGAGTCTGTAGGAATTATTGTTGGAAATTGATATCCTCCTTCCACAATTTCCCAAACATCAGCTCCAAGCAATTGTAGATAGGCTCTAGTTCTTATTTTCCAATATACTAAGTTTCTCCCATTGAAGATTGGTGGTTTGATAGATCCCATGCCTTTGTGATTATTCATCTTGAAATATCTTCCTTCTAGCGATCAAGCTTCTTCTAAAGGACTTGCTCTGATACCAATTGTTGGAAATAATACTGAGAGAGGGGTGAATCAATATTATCAGATCGATAATTTTTCATTTCTCAAACAGATTTATATATGCTACTTCTGTGAAGTGAACTAGCATGTACCCACTACCGAGATTAGTGAAACCGGCATATACCCAGAGAACTTGTGATTTAGTTAATTTATCATGTGTTGATCTATAACTACTGCATCAGTAACTTATTAAACAATGTAGTAAAAAGAGAGTAAACCATCACACATAAGCAACACACATGAACACCAAGATTTAAGGTGGAAACCTAATGTGGGTGAAAACCACTTGCTGCTATCGTCTCTGTCTTCTTTTAATAATAAGAAAATCAGTTTACAATCTTGTACTAGTGCAAGCTCATACCAATATGCAAGCACCCACCTGCAGAAGGCTACAACCTTCTCTTGTTTTCCATCTTCTATTGGAAGGGAGCTACAACCCCCTAGCTCTTGTACTAGCCAATGTGTTTACTAGTACATAGGCACCGACCTACAGAAGGCTACGAACTTCTCTCTTCCTCTAGGGACCACGTTTCATAGATTTTCAGAATGGATGCTCCTGGTACACAAAAATACACATGAAGGCCTCATTTCATCAAATTTTCATACTGGACCCATCATAAAATTTGAAACTCAGACTGCATCAACCAACAATAAGTTAATCTGAACAATCATATCACTGTCACCAGAACATTGTGCTGAACCCAGAAACTTGCATCATCATTCAGAACCAACAAAAGCCTTAAAAAGCATGCATCAAAATGTATACGCTACTTTACTGAACCCAACCTGCGTGTAAACAATACGTCCTTTGATCAAGCCTATGTATACCTTCAGAACTACTGAAACATAAAACTTCTAAATCAAGTCTACCAACCATCAATATACTGAACATCTACTGTCAATTTACAGAGCCTTACAAAGGCAGTAGTAGAGATCACCCTTCTCACTTATACAATCAATCAGATATCAAACTCCTTATGCATTTAGTTTTACATTCAGATCTAAGAAGACTTCATTGACAGACAACAATAAAACAACAATATTGATCAAATAGATCAGTCATTTCTGAACAACATACTTTTCTTTTGCATACGCTACTTGGAAGAGACGAACCGAGGTGTATGCGCAACTTCACCAACTCGAACCAGCGTACAGATCTGCAAATATTAACTCATAACTTCGCTGCTATTTCGGACTTTAGACAAACCTATATCATGACATTCAAAGAATAAAACAGGTGTACAAAATTAGATCTGGCCCAACGAATATCAGGTCATTCACTGATAATTCATTTCAGGTCTCATGATCTCGATCCAACATTGAATTCAAGGTGCACAAAATATTTCAGATCAAATCACCAACATAGCCCCTGCAAGATAAAATATACTTCATATAAAAGTATTCCTTATAAACCCTTTTCACTTGCACACCTTAGCCTTATGATCTCCTCCTCCTTATATAGTTTTATGCCTTTCTCATACCTCGGACCAAAACCACTTAGGACCCGTGGTATTCTTGGGTAGGATCAAATAGTCATTACTCTCCTCAAAATTGTGGGCTAATACCATGGTATTGACCCCTGGTAATCTCTATTCTTAAAATTCCTTGATTTTTCAACCTATATGCGCTTTTCCTCTTGTTGGAGTATGTGTATACGTATACACGCTTTTTGTTATGTGGACTTGCGTGTATACGCTATTTTGAATAAGTGGACCTACGTATACATCTTAACTGCTTTTCACCATCATTTACCTTCAACTTCTCCATTCTGATTAGTAGACTTTAGTTCCATCTTCCTATCCTTCTGTACCAATGCCTTGTTACATCTGAATGGATCAGTGTAGTCTGTTACACTGTGGGTTTCCTTTCATCAAAACTAAACTGACCTGTGAGTGAGTTTCCATCAAGGAAAACACTTGTATCATAATGCCAACATGAACTCAAGAGAAAATGATATGGTCAAAATATATCACAAGTTTCTTTCCAAAAAAATGGAAAAATAACAAGTAAGGCATAAAGCAGTTAGAGGGAGAAATATGCAAAAATAGTTTTAGAAACACACTTGCAAACAACCAACCAATGAGGTAAAGTGCATATATAATTTCAACATCAACAAGGTGGGCATACCCATGCTTGTAAAATTGTCTTGATACAATATGGGATCATGGAATCACATGGCTAGGGAAAAATACATCAAAGTGTTGTAGTTAAAATTAAAAAGTGAGAGTTATGAATCTTCAAAAGGAAAGAAAGAAAGAAGCTTCTTGTTCACACAAATAGCTTCCTTCTTGTGCACTTTTCCTTTGTGATGTGAATCTTGGACTAAGGATAGTGGGAGAGGATGGCTAAAAATTCAGCTACAATATTTTTTCAAATAGGATGAAGATTTTTAAAAAATTTCCTTATTCAGTGCCAACCAAATACCCCAACTAAGAATGTGGGGGAAAGCTCTAAATTATTTTGTGGTCCTATTCTCATTCCAAAATGTCCATTTTTCTTCAAAATAGATACCTTCCCATCTGCAGTCTCGAGAAAAAATAAACATCAAGGCAACCATAACTATTTTGTGAAGGAGCAATGAAAAAAAATATGATCAATTGTTTCCTTATTTCCTTGACACAACACACATCATCTAGGCCCTATTTTATGTGTATGTTACATAACATCCCAAGTGGGAAATTTTCTCTCCATGATGCACCAAACCAAGAGACATGATTTGGAGGGGAAATTTGACTTCCAGAGGACCCTCCACCACCAAGCCATCTCAAGATTTTAGGCGAGAGAATTGATATGGAAGTAGCCCAACTTAGGAGTATAAATACCATTAGGAGAAAGAGCCCAGAATAACTCATCATCATTATCGTTAATTTTGATATGAGAAAAATGCAAAGCATCTACAAAATTGGACCACTCCTCCCTGTAAATACTTGGAAGGTTTAAGTCAGCAACATACATCTAACCTTGTTAACAAATTGTAGTTCGAGCTGGACTATTTATATGGGAAAAATGGGAGAATCCTTGGTCTCTCGCATGGTATATAAGGGCTTGGGAGAGTCTATGTCTATCCCCACTCCCAGGCCAAGGACCATACCCCAACCAAGCCCTAATCTCATTCCCAATATTCCATGCTAGACATGAAGCCTACAACCCAAAAGAATTTAGAAAAACCCTACAAACCACTAAGATGTTATGTCTTGGATGAACTAGAAGCATCATCCAATCTTCTAAGGAGTATGCAGCTATATACTTCTGGATAACCATCTTTTTCCAGAGATTGTGCATGGAAAGGAGTCTCCAACCACACTTGACAGTAAGTGCTTTGGAGAACATAAAAATATTTCTGAGCCCCCACCCTCCCAACGACTTTGGAACTTCCAGACGATTCTGCCTTACCCGCGAAAGGACAATACGATCCTAAGAACTTTCCCATAAAAAAATAAAGTAGATCCTTTTGGCTTTCTACAAAATTCCCTTTAGAATCTAGAAAAAAGAAATCCAGTAAACTGATATGGATTGAAGGACTGATTTGACTAAGACCAATCTACCTACTCTAGATAGCCACTTGAAACTCCAACAAGAGAGTCTTCTTTCCAATTTAGATAACAACCACCACCAATATTATTTTTTCTACCTATTTGGTTTCATATGGAAACCCATATTTTTAAGGCCTAGTTCAAGATTAGAAATCATGAAAGGAAAAACGAGCGAATATACATGATCTCTTGCTCTTCCAAAGACAACTATAGTAGATTTTATTTCATTTATCACCACACCTGCTACTTTCCTGAACAAAGTCAAAATTTCAAATAGTTTTTACATATCTCTAGCCAATCCATTATAGAAAATAAGAATATCATCAAAAAAGAGCAAATGGGTAATTTCCAGCAATCACCACTCCCTTAAATACATTCTTTTGTTTTCCTCCATTATCATGTGTTTAATTCCTTTAGAAACAAGAAAAAAGAGAATGGGAGACAAAGGAAATACTTGTCTTAATTCTCTCTAAGCATGAAAAAATGATTAAGCATATCCATTCATCAAAAAAATGAAAGAAACATATGCCAAACAACTCATAATCCAATTGATGAACTAAACATGAAAACCCACATGAGTGAGAATAAGTCTAATGAAATACCAATTGACTCACTCATAAGCCTTATAAAAGGCAATTTTAAACACTTCACCCTTGAGATTTTGGGTTTTCATGCTATGTAATCCTTCGTGAGTGACTCCAGTGGCCTCATGGATCTGTCTCACATTAAGAAACCCAAACTGTTCTTGAGAAATTTCCTTTGAAAGGATTGGCTTGATTCTTCTAGCAATCACCTTAGAGATGACCTTGTACACATAGTTGCAAGGAGAGATTGGATGAAAGTCCTCAAAGGAAACCAAGTTATCAACCTTAGGAATAAGGGATATGAAAATCAAATTTAAAGCTAGGAGAACCCTACCTTTGCTATGAGACTCATTAACAACCCATATTTTTTTTACTAATAGGGTTAAATAAAGAAGTGAAGAATTCCACAACTAATCAATCAGGCCCCACACTCTTATTTTTTAAAATATAGAAAGAGACACATTTAATTCTTCTTTAGACACCTCCTCCATCAATGATCTATTCTCTTCCTCCTCTACAAATATTGGGAAAAATTGTGCCACTCTGATAATTTCAACAATATTGACCCCCACCGGTTCCTTAAAAATGTTTTGGAAAAAATACTCTCCCATAGACGCAAGACATTCAAATTTGAAATCTCACGACCTTCATTGTCAGCCATACTCTAGAAGGTGTTAACCAATTTTCTACCTTTTGCATAGGCATGAAATTTTTTTGCATTCTCATATCTACAATCAAACCACAAAGACCAAATTTTAAGATGCCATGTAAGTTCCTTATTTGCAAGGATCTCCTTTATTTTTTATTCAAGACTGAGAATTTCCTCTCTAGAAACCTATGATTGATATCCTTTAGCGCAGTATTTAGATAAAGCCTCGATATTTTGTTCAAATTCCATGAGATCCTCCTCCTCCTTTCTACGATTCGTGATCACCCATTTTTTAACCAAATTCTTTATATGTTTTAGGTTTGATTCAAATTGGTGAGAAGTTGAGATCCTATTACTTGCATCAAAAGGCCATTAATTATCCCTAAACAAAGCATAAAAGGCCCCATATTTAATCCATTTAGCATTCACTTTGAAAGGACATGCAAACTTGTGTGTTTTCTCTTTTAAGTCCGAAAGGATAGGAGAATGGTCTAATATCCATCTTGATCCTACCCAATGGAGAAGAAGAGGAAATTGAAGTATCATAGATTCAACCACTAGAAACTTGTCAAGTAATTTTTCCACATATCTGTCCCCCACTCTTTGAGTTCCTCGTGTTGGTTTTAAAGACACTAGAGAAATACCAATCTGGTGACTAGAAGCTATCTTGTGCGAGAAAAAGTCTGAAAGAGGATCAATACTACACTACTACATGTGGGCGAAAAATTTGGCGCTTTTATTCGACATTAATGATAAAATAATAAGTATTGTCATTTTTTTTTTATTGTTGTAAGCTTGGTAGGACGACATATTCATCATGTCCAACTTCTCACCTCAATTAGGGGGGGGATAGCACAAGCTTTGAATCCAAGACTTCTGGTTCAGTGAGACTTCATTTCCACCACCATTGCCAATTGAGCTACCCCAAATAGACATAAGTATTGTCAAAATTTATTTGTTTTTTAAAGCCATGACCAACATAAGATTTCTAGAGTTATGCTTAAATTTTCTAAGATATTTGACACTATCACAGGATCTCTAAAACATTCTTATACATGTCAGATATCCGACGTGCATGTTACATGCGTAAGATTCCTGATGACTGACCAAGTCAAACATAATGATGTTAGAATATATAATATTTGTGTATGTAATTAAAAAAATCAAATTTATTTGTATAATTAAAATTTATAACTTTGTATTAATAAATATTCAATTTGAAACAATATCAACCAAAACAATTACCTAAAATGTATCATAAAATGGCATCTTTAAAAATATTAAAATATTCTAATTAAAGAAATTAACTTCAAATTATAAGTTAGGGTACTTTGTGGTTATTAGGTTAGGGTTTAAGCTAGGTTTGAGGGTTTAAGGCCTAGGGGATTTAGAGGTTAATGGGGCTTAGGGGGTTAGGGTTATTGGTTAAGGGTTTAGGGTTGAATGGTTTAGGTGTTAAGGGTTAAGGGTTTAGGGGTTTAAGGGCTTAATTAGGGGGGGATGGGGTTAAGGTGTTAAGGATTAGGGGGATAGGGTCTAGGGGTTAGGGGATAGGCCTGATTAAAGGTTTATAGGTTAGGGGTGGGTTAACTACTAGGGATTAGAGGAAATTTTCCATCAACTTAAAAGTCCATGTGGTCACCAAGTGAACTTAAGGAATAATATGACATGAAGATGAAGGTGAAATAAGAATAGGTTATTTTTCTGGCTATGAATATCTATCTTACAATCTGTCTCTCTTTCTACATGTCAAGAAAAGCAACTTTTTTCTTAAATGTTTTTAGCATATTCCATACACATATTAATAAATTGAACAAGCTTCATCATTGATTTGTTGTTTTTGTTTCTCACTATCACCTAAGTTGATTGCTCCATCTAGACTACCAAATCCTAAGTACCCCTAATGCTTGGATTCCAATAACCTATTAATCCCTAATGTGTTAACTCCTAATCCCTAAGCTCTAAACCCCTTATAAATTAATTCGTGGTCTCTAATTAGTTGGGTTGGAGAAAGTTTCCATCGACACCAAACTTGTAGTCTCCGAGTGAAATCAATAAAGAAGATGATATAATGATGAAGGAGAAATAATAATATGTTATTTTTGTTGGTTGTGAGTATATATATCACAAAGCATCTCTCTTTCTAAATGTCAAGAAAACTAACAAATTTTCTATATGTTTTTCAACATATTCATAAACATATTTATAAATTGCACAAGCTTCATCACTAATTTTTTGTCTTTATTTTTCACTCTTAGCTAAGTTGTATTTGTTGTTGTCTTTAATTTCCTATATTATATTTTTAAAAGTTTGTATTGTTTAAATATTGTTATATACACTAATATTACTTGTAATTATAAAGAAACAACATCTTAGGGACATGGAGAGAATATTGAAGATCAAGTTAATGATCCTATGGAAGAAGATGATGATGCTAATAACAAAGTTGAAGAAGAGGGGACAAATATATTGATCCAGAAGACATTTAATAATGTTGGAATGGGTGATGAAGACAACCAAGTAGATGGTGTTTTTGATAGACCTCTAATTGAGAAGGCAACAAAACCTCTTTATGAAGGCTCCAAAACAAGTCTTCTCTTTCCTATATTGCTACTGGAAAACTTAAAGGTTATGAATGGTTTTTCAGACATGTGCCACACAGATCGTAAGGCATGTAATGTATTTTGTGACATTTAGTACTTGATGATAAAGGTTTTTGTTTTTCCTCTATTTTTATTTTTAGTCGATCACATGTAAAATTTGGATGCAATATGTATGATTAGTATTCTTTATATTAAGAAACACTAGTTTTTTAATTATGTTGTAGATTTTTAGGTGAATTTATGTTACCATCATCAAATGTTTTACCTCATGCATCCAAGATTTACATTCTATTATGAAAGATATTGGAATGGAGTATCAAGCTAGTCATGCATGTCCTAATGATCATATTTTTTATTATGGAGAACATGCGTTGAAAGAAGAATGCCCAAAATGTCAAATTAGTAGACATTGAATTGATCAAGCAATAAGAAATGTGCCTTGCAAGGTTCTTCATTATATTCCCATAATTCCACGTTTGCAGCGATTTCTCAAGTGCAAAAGCATAGAAAAGTTTATGGATTACCATGCAAAGAACATAAGTAAAGATGGTGTTCTTCCTCAACTTGCAAATATATCCGCATTTAAGAATATAGAGGAAATATGACCACACTTTAAATATGAACCTTGTAATCTTAGGATTTCATTGGGAGCTCACGGTGTCAATCCATTTGGCAAGTTCATGTCTACTTACTCGGTGTGCCCTATTTTTTTTATCAACAATAAAATTCTTTCGTGGATGTCAATAAAAAGGGAGCACATAATGTTGGCAATGATAGTTCCAGGTATTTGTTTAGAATAATTTTTTCAACGCGATAACATCTCAAATATTTTATAGTAGATAAATTGGGTATTAGGGAATTGAGAGTGATGTGAGCGGGGGAGGGGACATATGAGCTTCCAATTTCATGTGGTTGGACTTCTTCAATAGAGAATATATTATATTGAAACCAAGAGAAGTTCATTCAGGCTTATACCATACATTCCAATGGGCCGAGTACCTGTCGTCAAAACACCTTAATTTGCTATTGTTAATCCCAATAATTACTAACATCTATAACTCATTCCAACTTATAACCTTTATAGTCCCTATCTACTTTAACTATTATTACATCTAATTAGTAACACCCATGACCCATTTTATAATAGTTAAACCCCTTAAAGCCTAGCATATAGGCTATAACATATAAACCGTGTAACTTATGTCACATATAAAATGAAACTCGTGGTCCTTAAAATATAAGCACAATACACAATTTTAATTAATCATTAAACTCACATCCATATATCTCTTTATTAGTAACCCATAACACTAATAATCCAAGAATTGTTTCACCCTTATCCCTATATAAATCCAGAACTATAACCAAAAATCATTATATTGCATTATCATTATAATCCATACCACATATAATGCTTCAGATCACTAACACTTATAATGAGTAATCCCTATATTCCATATAATCCTTACTTATAAAATAATTCAATATTAACCCTTATACTCAACACCTGAAACTTAACATTATAGCCCTTAACATTTATATGTCTAATCCCTAACTTAGAAAACATAATCATAAGCAAAAAACCTAATCAATATAAATAAAACCCTATCACCTACAATATGAACAATTATCTAACAAGAAATATAAATCCTAATCCTTATAACATACAACTTAGAATTTCCATAACCCCTATAACCCCATCCTTACAATTTTTATAACCTTTGAACCTTATATACCATATCAATCTAACCACTACAAATAACCTAAAATCCTAGTAACAACTACCCTATAAACATTGTAATCCATATAAGGTCTATACTTACACTATGTTTCTACCCCCCCAACCACCCCCCCACCCCATTCTTACCATGTACTCCTAATAAATCCATTAAGGTAAATTAATTATAATGTTAAATAAAAAAATTATAATATTTATTTAAATTTAAAATATAATAGGCATAGTGTGCAGGTGAATATGGGGTTTTAAGGCATAATAGAGAAATAAGTATGTGAATTTGGGGTTTTCCAGGTATAGCCCAAGAAGGAACAATTTGGGTTTTCCAGGCATAACATAAGAAGGAACAATTTGGGTTTTCCAGGCATAACATAGGAAGGAACAATTTTGGTTTTCCAAGTATGCATAACACAAGAACGAACAACTATCAATCAACCTTCTTAGAAATCATGAGCTATAAGAAATCAGACATTGAACAAGGACCTAGGGTATCACTCTCTCTTACCAGTAAAAAACAGGAGAAAAAGTAGCTTTGGTCTTAGTTGTCAAGCCCTCTCATTGATGAAGACCTTCAGGCAGGTTGATTCCCTAAGTTATCCGTTGGGAATATGACAAAGGAAAGAAAGGTGTGAGCATTTGGGGTTTTTTCTTGACGAAGGCGTCAGGATTTGGGCTTTTTTCACAACGAAGACATGATAATTTTTTGTTTTGTTCACTGACAAAGGCGTGAGCATTTGGGGTTTTGTTCTCAACAAAGGAATTGATATAGGCTTAAAAAACATCATGGAAGAGAGGCTATTTGGTAAATCAACCTATCTTTGTGTCAAGCATTGGAAGTGGAAGCAATCAAGGTGGTAATTTGTTCGATTCTCCAACTGCAATTTGAGTAATTTGAGTATTCTAACCCTCATATCTCCATAGTATTGATTACGTTCACCATTTTAAATTACCTATCATATTTCACAGTAAGCATATTCATATTAATTCCATAAAGTCACAGACCACAAGCTCCAAGGATGGTGTCGATCCACAAGTTGCGAAATGAGTTGTAAGCCACAGGCAGGGTGTAGAATGGTGGCCATGGCCACAACACTATGAATCATCAAGCATAAGAATCATCAATGGTGGGAAGCCCATATCAAATGCAGAGATGAAAATGTGTTAACGATGATTGAACGATCCAATGGGATGGGTTGGCCCCATAGATGGGTCAATGTGGTGTCATGATATTGGGTATCAGGCCCAAAATAATGCCTGAAAATAACCCCTCAATCAATTCGATAATGCCCATTGAAAACGAGGTATATATCTTTGGTTTTCCGCCAAATTGGGTTATATGCGTGTGGAATTTTTTAGTTTTCTTTCTCCAAATCATGTGCAATTACAATAATAAATTTGATATTCATCACATTCCACAACTATCTTTCAAGAAATCATTATATTGCATACACATGGATTCCTTATAACTGGAAGAAACAACCTGAAGGTGCTTTAAAGGAGGGCATAAAATCAAAAGGACAAAATAGGTGGAAAGGATCACATATGCAATTAAATATTAGATATGATTTAATATGGTAGCTATGACTTGCTAATAAACAACCATTAAATTAATTTAATATCTCAGCAGGGGGAGTGGGAAGGAAGTTCGCCATTTGAACAAATCACAAATAAAAAAATAACAACGAAGCTTGAGAGAAGTGGGAAGAGTGGAGCATAAGAAACCTCGAAGAAGGAAGAGGAAAAAAAACAATTTTACAGGATGGTTGGAACTCTAATTGCAATTGTTCTCAACAATTAAGCCTAGGAAATATTTGAAATTTAAGGCTTTAAGGCTTCGTTCCACCCAACTTGAAAAATAATTATGTTGACTTGAAAAGTGCGCAGGTGAAGACTATGTCCTTCTTAACATATTAACTGAGGAGCTTTGTTGGTTTCATCTGATCACACGATGAAGACATAAATTTTATAGGAGGTTTTCAATGAAATGTTCAAATTCCACCACTTCTAATTTTCAATTCATTCAAAATAGGCTTTAGTAGTCAACAAGGACTACTTAATATTTCAATTATTAGTGTAAAATCCCCACTACATGACAAGAAACTAGAACTCTAAAAAGTTACCACTTGTTTATTTATGTGTAGCAAAGTGAGCAATTACAAATGTCAAGGGGAGAAAAGGTATTGGTTGCATCACTTTATTGCAATGGAAGGTTGTTAATGCATAATGTTATTTCCTGAAACTTCACCTAAATGACAAAGTGTAAAATAATTGCTAATAGGAAATTTAAATAAGTTGCTAATAGGCATTAATTCATTTTTTTAGTCAATGCATTATCCAATCACTATTAATTTCTCAACATGTAGAATCCAATTGTATTTGATTGAGCTGGGGAAATGATAGTTCAATATTGTACATTGTTTTCAATTTTTTTGCCATTTTTTTCTTTGAACAATAAATTTGAGCACTAATTTGAACTTTTTGAGCTAATAGTAGGTTGTTAGATAGGTTGTTGTGAGTTAATATAGTTTCACCATGAGGGTATATTTACCTTAGCATCGTTTTGACTAGTTTGTTGTTTTCTATACACCTTGCATAAGATAATCAAGCTTCTTTTGTTGCATATATTTTTTCTCATTTTATTTGCATATTGTTGTTAACAATTTAACATTTTAGGTATGTGTCAATAAATTGAATTAATTATATTTTTGCAATGGATTATATAAATTGGAAATTGAATTATATTTTTGTAATGGATTAAAGAACTTGGGAATTGTAACTACTCTCTGTAAAACAAAACACATAGTTTCTACAACCCGCTTATTTCTTGTTTGAAGTTTTTTTGTGAATATCATCCTTGGGTTGAATTCAATGAATTAATGAATATAATGTTGTAATACTAAAACATGATAATTATTTGAATTAGAATTTGGTTTAATCTCATTTTAGACAAAATTTCTTCATGTAGGGATCTTACTAAAACACCCATGGAATTTGCCTAAGGGAAAGAAAACTATAAAACAAATGAATCCTTTGCAACAAACACCTATTATGTTAGAAATATCTTCAAAAGAATAAATTTTAGATATCTATACACCTCAACCAAAGGTGGAACAACCCAAACCTATTTTCAATGACATTGAAGCCATCACAAGTGCTCCAAACCTTTTCCATGATGTGGGGAGGTGTATCAAAGGTTTCACATAGAAGATTGTCTTGACATAATGTAACACCCCCTACCATCCCTAGCACAAAATAAGCGTAGGAGCAAGTTACGAAGAATGTCGCAACCTCCAAAGTCTAGTTATGGAAATGGGGTCTAAATATTTTGACCTTTTTTTACTTTCTCAAAACCCAACATAGAAGACATCGTTGTGTTCGTCTCGTTGAGACCTTTCCAACGATATAAAATTTGTCCTAATTCAAATTTTGGATCAAAAGATACAAACTTTCAAAGATTATCCTATCAAATAGTTCCACGTTCTCCTGACCTGCCATGTGGCACCCACGTGGCTACCCCAGTTGTGCACCATGTCACCACCCACGTGGCAATTCCACATAGTTTCCGACCCGTTCATGTTGTGTCTCATGTAATCCCTTTACTATGATCCACATGGGAAAACCCATAATATATATATATATATATATATGGGTGCGGGCCCTCAATGGTCACGTCACCCTGAGAATAAAATCTCAGTGGAATTCCTCAGCGTCCCCCGTTGATACTTCCAGGGACAACCCTTTCGAGGTTGTGGATACCCTTATGGACCCTCCTCTACACATATTTCTTGTCATTCATTGTGGACATGTAATAAAGCTCCACCCCTGCCATGTTGTCCTGATCCACATTAACTACGCCTTCATTCAGAGTTATGGGGAAGCTTGCCACATCCTGCCACCACGTCTACTGTCACCTCAACATTATTCAACCAATTATTTCTGCCAAATTTGTTCACGCATGTGCATGTGGGCTCCACCTTACCACATCACCTCGAGAATTAATTCCTGCTAGGGTTTAACCCATCTCCATTGGAAATTGTCGAGGTATAGGGTGTCACGGTGACATCATTAGCCCTTCATGTCAAGGTGACATCATCCTCCGCTTGACTCCACTTGAAGGGTTTGACTTGCCAATCGAATCATGGTCACTTGGGCCCACCAAACCTTCAAACTGGATGATACATGTCCTATACTTCAGATGCTATGTGGCTCTAAGATCACATTACCTGACACACCAACATGGATCTCATCTAGTCCTCCGCACAGTAAATTCAAGTTTCCATTTTATAAGTGTTATGGGGTTCTCGCCACATTGATGTGCCAATGAATAACCGATCAACCCCACTTGTGAAGTCACCCCAGATACTGGTAATTTCCCTTAGGCATGGCTCAACAAAGAGCCACTCATTTAACCCCAACAATGATTTTATTTTTTACCTCCATGATCAGTGCTTGGGCATAGCACCTAGTCTCATGGTGCTTAAGCTTGAGACCATTTTTACTCCTCCGGCCTTGATTTCTGACCCCATGGCACTTGTTCATACGTGCACATTTGGGGCTTTTCCCACCCTCGACGCTTTGATAACTATTAGTGCACATAATATGAGCCTTTGCCCAGGCCTATGACACATAGTTTGTAAATACATATAAGGGTATATGAAAGCACGCCAGGGTTATCTCTCATATGTTTTATCATTGCATTTATATCTCCTGAGATTTCAATAGGGCTTGGTCCAATTTATGCATTATATATATATGCAAAACTTTCCCTCCTGAGATTTATGGGTAAACTTTGACTTAGTAGCCAAATCGTTTTAATGTAGCTTTCATTCAATTAACAAATATTCATATATCTATTCTATACACAACCATTTAGACCTTTTTAAAGACTCAATATGAATACATGAGTGGCACACTCCTAAATATAGACTTAAGCGATCATCAACTATATTACCAGATAATATTAATAACACAAGGAACAAAAACATGCATTAACATATCAACTCTTGTTAGCTTCATAACTTGTACACAAAGATATACCCATTCATTTTCATTTTGGCTCATTAGTCCACTTCCATCTCATAAAAGTTCAAGACACTACAAGCCTCTCAGGCCAACAATAAGAATTAAAAAAAAACCCATGGATACATTCAAGGATTCCTTTCATTTACTCAGGAAATATATGGAAAAACCACCTTCCTCAAGTAGGCTAAAAGAAATCACATTTCATGACATATCACATGCATTGAACCAACACATTGACTACATAAAAATACAAGCCTTATGCCAACAGAAGAACGTAAACCATTCCATATCCATGTCTTTAATAAAATGATCATTAAAGCAAGAATACCACATTCTTCAACATTACAAGCTATGATAGAATAGGATGTTAAACAAACATAAAACATTCAGAACATGAGATTCATAACCAAACACTTATATTTGATAAATTAAGTTGGGAAACTAAGATTGGGACTTCAAGTCTCCACCCAACATTTGACACATTACAACCAAGCCTTTCTTGTAGTAGTCACCCTTGAGCCAGATTCTAGATCTTAAGGATGAGTGCTTAAATGATAAAACCAAATATACCAACTAAAAAAGGTATTCCAGAGGACCATCCACCTCCACCCACTAACTACTTCATGCAATTAATATCTCATAGGGAATCCAGAGGTCCACCACCTGCATCCTTCAATTACTCCAATAAGAACTATGGCTCTACCAATATAGGATGGAACAAGGAATCCAAAGGCTCACCACCTCCACCCTAAACCGAATTACGGAATCCAAAGGCTTGACACCTCCACCCTCAACAATTCATTAAGACAATGGTTCCACCCAATCCTGGGAATCTAGAATCCAATGCAAAGGCTAGAAAATAAGCAGAGGGGGGATATAGAAATATACTTACCAGAATCCAAGGAATAGCCCTCCACGTAAGTTCAGGGGAATCTAGAGAAAAACCATTTCCACCCTCCAGTCTTACAAAGAATCTAGAGACTACTGTCCTCACCTAGAAGATATTCTTCCAACTCCCATTGCTCAACCACATGTTTGCTTTACTCCTTGCCTTTTGGTAGTGACATAGAGCTAGCTATGTTCTATTTTCCTCCTGCACTATGATTTCTTTCCTCCTCTGCAGCACAACCAATGCTTCTTCGGTTCTCTCCCTAAGGCTTTCTTTCCTATATCTTTTTCCATCAATATTCTTTCTCTACTCTCCTATGTTCTCTCTTGTTCCATATGTCTTTCTTTGTATGAGAAAAATCGATTCTCCTCTATGCTTGAGAGTGGTCTCTGTGTGTATGCTCTCTTCCTTTATGTGAGCGGGATTTCCTCCTCCCCGAGAACACATGTCCTCCATTAGGTTATTGCAACCATTTTTGGTTGCGTGGGGTAGTCATTTCTATCACCCCTCTTCCTTCTCGATTACCGTGGCTATGTCATTTTTGATTGGTGGAGAGAATGCTACGTGTAAACACTCCCTTCCTCCCCACTCCATGTTGGTTTACTTCTCTATCCACCAACCACAAATTCAACCCATTCTCTATTTGATATTTTCCTTTCTGCCTTGTACATATTTTCAAGGTAGGCATGGTTCTTCTATCCTTCTTTCCCGCTCCATTAATTTGAAAAACAAGTCCATTTAAGGCACACCTTCCAACCTTCAATGGCTATCATGAAACCAATCAAGGTTCCTTCAAATCCCAAGCAATCTCCTTCCTCAAACTCTAGAATCCATGTACCAATTCTCAGGATTTTTAATTTATAATCAAAATACATAGATATTTGCAATTGTTTGTAAGAGGGGAATTTTCCCAAAAGGTATGTGACACATAATACCTAATAATTACATTTATAATTGTAAGTAAAAGCTTTATATTACAAATGAAAAAAAATTACATTCATGAGAGCTCTGAGGCTCTGCAAAATCCAGCTACGATTATGATCTAGAGTTTGAAAACCAGATAAAATGTTATAAATAGGAGGAGGCCTCCACCCATTAAGGAGAAACCATAGCTCCTCCTAAAGACTACAAAACCACATTACAAAACCATAAATCCAAATTATAGAGGAAAACCGAAGCGAGGTTACAAAAGGAACCATGAGAAAAAAGCAGAAAGAGGTGTAAGTATGGGAGCATCATGGCCATGATTAGGGCTATCTTGGAATCCATGCAAGGCCCATTTATCATCTGGGAGGGAATTCCTCAACCATGGGATAGGGATTGTATTAATCATCATTGTTGGGAAGAGGGTGCACCATTGGATCCATATCGCTAGAAGATGTTGGTTATGCTAAGAGTTGACGGAGAGACGAGACCCATGGAATGTTGTGGTGACTACTTATAGTTTTAGAGGGATCCATACCAACCTAAGATGTCTTAGGATCATTGTGAGTCTTGCAACTCTTCATAAAGGGATTATGTTTCTAGTCATGCAACATTTTTGTATGAGCTGGAGACAGCCATTGAGAATCTGCAATTATGTCTATTGAGGGAAACATTGAGCCTTGAAGTTACATTCATAGAAGCCCACTAATGCATTGGTAGGTAGATTTGGCAAGGTGTAGATGGAATTCCATGTTCAAGATGTTTCCTTCCAACAAAATATTCATGTCCTCCTGGTTTTTGAAGTGACAATCGAGGAGGTCTCTCAGAGCCTAAATATTTTCTCCCCTTACCCTAAAATCATGTGCCTCTACATATGCAACCATTTGAAAAAAACAATTTGGGATGATGCAATCAAAATTGTCATCTCCCTTCCCATCCCAAGGTTGGACGGGAGGTCTTCCTCTTCCACAACCTCCTTTACGTGGGAAACCCCGATTGTGCACCATGACTGTTCTTAAACTAGCCTTCAAACTTCTCACTAGAATTTCCACTATGGAGCTTAGGTCCCAACTTCTTAAAGAAATTTTGAACTCCCTCTTGCTCTAGAACCTAACAACATGCTACTACAATGGAAAATTGCGTGCATTCCAGGGGCATTTCAATAAAAGTTGGAAGTCCTCTTGCAAGGTGGAAAGACAAGGGTACCACCTTTTAGTATGCCATAAATGCCAAGAGATTGTGGGTTTGTCACCACCTTCATTTCCCAATCCCAACATGCCCTTGAAGACGAGTCCATGGCATCGTCAAAGGCATGCTATGTGAGAGCTAGGGAGGGCATTCATGAAGTTAGTTAATGCACTTTATCTTTCATCCATCACCTGGATCCAAGGGTAATACCTCATATTGACCTTAAGATAAGGTAAGCAAATGATATGGTTTTTATTAACATAAGAAACCATTTCTTGCATTCTCTTGCAATGAGAACACCAATGATGCTTTATTCAAAGGTCATTTATTGGATTATATCCCATGACCACATAGAGGACAAAACCATCCTAAATGTAGAAAGCGAATGCATAGGTTCCTACTTGGAATACGAGAGGGGAAAATAATATAAGTTATTGCAACATGAGGTGTATATGACTAATATTTTTTTTTTAATATTTTAACAAGCAACATGATACAAAAAATATCATTTCTAGTTGGTAGGTTGAAGACAAGAGATTTTTCTATAAATTTGGTAGTGTATATTCCATTAATAATTTTAAGGAACCCCATGGTGATAAGCACTTCATAAATTTCAAGGATGCTTGGCTACCATTTTCATACACCGTGGTTACCATTAGTCACATGTTTAATTGGGTTGTTATTATTTCACATTCCCGATATGGAGTGATTGAAAGAGTGAAAAATGCCAAGGCCAAATTAGTGGTGTTGCCTATAAGCTATATGTATTCCTAGCTCATGGATGTAATATACAATACAATTTTTTTGCGAGAATAAACCTAAGTATACATATCTCAAATCCCCTCCTTCATGTATATTATCAAGTTCTTAAGGATAATAATAGACAATATACAATAATTTGTGATGAATTATCCCCTTGGTGACTGGTAGCATTGCTAATATTTCATATGGTGGAAAATAAGTTGACCCCAAAAGGATTATGGATCAGTTTCTTGGGGGCCTATCCTAGTGATGAGGATGAACTTTGATGATGTCTTAGGGTTTTTACTCTTGAAAATCACAACTCAAATACAAAATTTAAATTTCACATTTCATTCCTAACTTGAATTAAGGCGCACAAATTTAAATAGATCGGGTATCCATCCTGTAGATCTCATATTCATATTATGAATTTATCACAAAATTATTCCACAAAATACAAATATTTACTAATTCACCTCATCCAACTATCAATAGAGTACATGAACAATTTCATCAATGTTAATCCACTAGGCCAACAAGCCAAACATTCAATCTTCATGAAGCACATTAGAGTGAGGCAGCTTCCCTCACACAACCTTAGCATATGAAAATTTGTATCTTAAGGCTCACTTAAACTAAGTGTAATTCCACTCATAAAACCACCAATCTAATTTCCCCCTAGAATATTGGAGTGTTGACCTAAAATGCAAGAAATTTAATACAATTTGCATGAAGCATCAAGAACAAATATTTGCAGCAAAAAGAAAAACAAAACAAAACAAAAACAAACATATTTTCCTTTGTATATAGGTATAGGAATGCATATTACATGTTAACATTGGATTCTCTTTATATTCTCTTGATTTAGTGATCAAGTCAGTTACAAATCAACCACCGATTTCTGCATATGAACATTTGAATCTTGGGAATTCACTTATTTGGAATGTTTTCAATAGCTCACCTAGTTGATACAGGGTAAGATCCAAGGAGTATGTAACCCTCCCACATGATGATAAAGGGCCTGAGATAACCTCCATACTATAATTGTGAGGAAAATGAAGATATTGGGGAATATCTTGCATCACATTGTTAGATGTTCTATGAAGACTATAACCCACTTAGTCTTCTTATAAAATCTAAGATCTAACTATGAAGCCAATAACCAACCCAATATATGGGATTCCAACCAAATCTCTTAGAAACTCTCTTCTATGACCTAGTTTATTCAACCATGACATAAGAATCATTATCAAATAACCAAACATGACGTGTAACATCATAATAGACAATATGCCACATATAATTACAACTAAATAAAAATAAATTAAAAACAACTCCACTTGCCCCTGCTATTGAAGAAGGTAAATAACACTCTTATTCTCTTTCTATTAATGAAATAATTGTAATAATAATAACAAAATATATCAATTTAAATTTTCTTTCTTGTTGTAGTTAATGATTTACCCCTCTTGCAGCAGCCACGACGACCTCGTGATTACACGACCAGGTCATCAATGAGAACTACAAAGGCCATAGGGACTAAAGGGGAAGAAGAAGCAGCTGATGAATTCATTTATGAATTCTATAAAGTGAAGAAAAATAAAAATAAATGGTTTATTAGTTATATCATTAGAAACATTACGTACCATGTTAAGAAAACATATTTTTGATAATAAAATTTATTGAGATAAGTGTTTTGTGTCTATGATTAATAATAAATGAGTGAATGTTATAGGCTATTGAATGATTGTTATATCTTTCTTTATTTACAAAACCAAATATGTTTATTTATGATTTTTTTTGTTTTGCTAGTGTCTATGCATGAATCCTAATTTGTTGATTTCAACTATTAGGGAATTGAGAGTGATGGGAGGGGGAAGGGGCCATAAATACTTCCACCTTCATGTGGTTGGCCATTTCTAGTGGAAATAAATTAGGATTTGGATAATCTTGGAAAAAAACCCCCTCAATCCAACAAAGCAACAATAAATTCAATGTTGATTTCATTGTTTCTCCGTCATATCAAGGGACATTTTCTCCAAGGTTAGACTACTCCGATAAATTATTATTGAAACCAAGAGGAGCTCATTCAGGCATTCATGCACTCATTTATTTTTAATTAATATTTAGCCATAAATTTTCATTTTATTTTATTTTTTGTTATTTATTATTATTATTTTTTTAATTTGATGATTGTTTATCTACCTTTAACTCAATTTATGTGAATTACAAGTATTTTTATTCTCAATTTATTTATTTTCATCCTAAGATTGACATCAAATTAGTTCAGATGGAACTTTACTGGTGTATTTCAGGTATTTAATACAAATAAAGTAAGAAGTTTATTGTTTTTTCATCTAACTTGTTCATCTGAGTCTTCTACCTCGATTACCTTCTCTTGTTTGATATAGCTAGTGACTTTTTCTACATTCATATTCCTAGTCATGCTCCTTGTAAACTTTCATTTAGGAGACCAACTCACATTGAGAGAAGTTGTTATTTTCTTGGATCTAGGACTTCTTCTTTACACATGTTCTAGGTTCAACCCTAACTACTCTAGTTACAAATAGTTACATGTTCATGAATTAACATGATGTTATTCCTTCTTCGCGTAAGCTAGGTTTTTCTTATTTTAGTGGAAACATGGATTTAGGTCTAGTAATAGGGTTTTATCCACAAATCCTAGGGAATTCTTATGAAGCCTTCTAGACTGTTAGGTTTTATAAACCCAAGACTTCCAATTTTTATCTAACCTTTTTCATATGCAAGTTTTCTTTCCAAAATACAAATGCATATGCAAGGCATATTTCAAGGTTCAAATCATCAATATAACATCTTCTTCTGAACATATTCTGAAATGCAATGCAACATTTCCAAAAGAAACATAGGTCACCAAAACTTTAATCTAACGTATAACACTTCAGTTGCCAATTTTTTTTGGCACAGGTATGATAATTTCATATAGTTCATCCCTGACATGCTTGATTAGATTTCTTGCGTAGTTACCTAAGATAAATTTTAAGAAAGAGGCTTCCTTTAAGCCTTATTGACCTATGGACTAGCTACAACTCCAGAAACTTCAAATAATCATTTTAAATTGCATTATATCTCAACAATATAATTATGATCAACACAAAGCAATGCATATTTAAGAAAAAACCCTTACGTAGGTATTTTCACAGTAGTAAAAACTATACTATTACCATTCTAGAGACTTTAGATCTCAGCTTCTTCAATACACACTCAAAGAATATCCTTCTTGAAACATGGCTTGCATGCTACCGTGTATTCATATGTGAGAAGTAGTAACCTTGTATCATTTTCTTATAATGAATGAGTATTTCAATACATACTTGTCAGATCATCAAATTTTTCATGTGCTAATGCAGATGGGATAGATCATCCAACCTTAAAAATGTGCCATGTGCTTCCATGTTTCTATATATGTGAGAAGGTTGTTTTCAAGGAATGTTTCATCTACTTGTTTATTGACAATAAAAACCTCCTTATCCTGTATGGATGCTAAACTTCATATGAACAATCTTGCAAGCTTGTACAAACAAGATTGAATGAAAGCTTTTGCTTGGAACCTGAGTCCTGAACCAATATTACATATTCCTTAATTAGATATGTCCCATGCGATCAAGTTGTTAGTGAGATTCCTTGAATTTGTTTTGAGACTGATGTTAATCTCACAAGAACTTGTACAAGATAAAATTGTGACTTCTTGTCTTCAATTTCCCATAAGGTTCATTTTTCTGGATTACGTCAAGTTTTGCACCACTCTTGGATTCACATTATAAGATTATGTAATTCTAAAATAATTGGGTATCCTCTTCTATTATCCTTCAAGAAGCCAAAAATTATTGACACTTAGTTGTCAAAATTCAAGGCTTATGATGTTATTTCCACTTGAAATGTCTAGATAAATTTCATACAACAGATCAATATCTAACGTTTTGCAAAATCACCATTGAATATTTCATCAATCTTTAAAACTTTGATACCAAAATTTTCAATTACGCCTATACTAGGTCCTCATTAGGAGATCTATTTAGAAAGTGATTATTTCCTCCAGCTAAAGAATGTTGTTAAAGAAAATGAAACCATTGTGATTAAACAAAACCAATTTGAAGTTTATTTACTTGTAGTTTCATCCTTACCATCTCAAAATCTTGGACTCCAAATATTTTGGCTACAACATAAGAACCATAGGCCTATTTACAATTATAATTAAATATTCCAAGCATTGTCTTCTCAAATCACATATGTATTTCCTTTATTGCATCCATATTACAATCATAGCCTTGAGATTGAGTTATAATTGCTAAAAAACGTTTTCCTTCCAACTATATGATCCTACTAACAAAATCACGATATAAACTTAAAAATAGCTAACATGAAAAAAGGACAAAAATGTTACTGAAATTAATGATTAGAGTAAAATACTACAACAATCAATATCAGTGAAGGCTGGGGTCATTAACTCTGACGCACCTGACATCTTGATATATCACAACAAACGTTGATTTGCATTGATCACACTTGTTGGATCATATCGCCCAGTAGAAAGGTGTTATAAAATCCTCATCTTCTCATCTGATGTGACACATTGACTGTTGGATGGAATGAGCGTGGGTTGTCAAATTACATCAAGAGTTAAAATTGCATTGAAATGTGTGTGAGTTTGGGGGTGATTTACCTTATGAGACATAGGATCAAGGGATTTATATCCCCTTGATGATATCAAGCCTGGGGATCACACGAATATTGTGTTTAGCCATTCTCCAATGTAAATTTCCAACCATTAGATCGAGGCCCCCATGAGATGTACTTGGTAACTCCCAAGGATAATATCAAATAAAGTCTAAGATTAATATGAACATATCAAATCTAAAGTATATTTAATCTATAACATTTCCATCGATTACAAAGACAAAATGGAATTATGGGCTATCTATGCTCCATATTGTTTTTAAATGTATAAACAAGGCCAAAATGATGGTTATATTCACTAAAATTTGTGAGAGGAGCAGGAAAATGAAAAAGAAACAATACCAAATATATGAGCGATAAGATTGACCTAAGTAAAATCTATTTGAACTTTTTATTCAAGGATTCTACAAATTGAAAATAATATTATATTTTGGCCATTATAATTTTCTATTCCATTACCTTTTCCCTAACTATTCTATTTAAGCATGTTGTATTGGTCGATACTATTCTTTACGCCATTTCATTTTTCCTAACTATTCTCTCTAGGTCTTATGTATTTCACTTGGTTCAAGCATGGTTTATAACATTTGTTGGAAAAGGTAGATACATTGGGAGTTAAGGAAGTCAAATAAGGTGCATTCGAAATATATGATCATGTTAAAAAAATCACGATATAAACATAAAAATAGCTAACATGAAGAACGGATGAAAATGTTACTGAAATTAATTATTAGAGTAAAATATTGTAGCAATCAATACCAGTTTAAGCCAAGGTCGTTAACCCCCATGCACTTGGCATTAAAATATATCACTACAACCATTGATTTACATTTCTCATGGTCATTGGATCATATTGTTCGATAGAACGACATTATAAAGGCCTCATTTTCTCACCCAGCGGGACACATTGAGCGTTGGATGGAATGAGTGTGGGTCATTAGATCACACAAGAAGTTAAAATTGCATTGAAATGTGTGCAAGTTCAGGGGTGATGTGCCATATAAGTTGTAGGATTGAGGGATTTATAATCACTTGATGATATTAGGCCTCAGGATCACACAAATACAACATTTAACCATTATTCAACGTAAATCCCTAGTGGTCAAATCGGGGATCCATGACATGTACTTGGTAACTACCAAGGATAATATCAATTTAATTCCAAGATTGGTATGAATATATCAACCCTAAATTATAGTTAAGATATAACATTTCCATTGATTCCAAAGACAAGATGGAACTATGGGCTATCTATGCTCCATATTGTTTTTAAATGTATAAAAAAGTCTAAAATGGTGGTTATATTCACGAACATTTGCGAGAAGAGCATTAAAATGAAAAAGAAACAAAACCAAATATATGAGCGATAAGATTGACCTAAGTGAAATCTTTTTGATCTTTTTATTCAAGGATTCTACAAATTGACAATAATTTTATATTTTGGTCATTATAATTTTCTATTCCATTACATTTTCCCTAACTATTCTATCTAAGCATTTTGTATTGGTCTTTACCATTCTCTATGCCATTTCATTTTTCTTAACTATTCTATCTAAGTATTATGTATTTCTCTTGATTCAAGCATGGTTTATAACCTATGTTAGAAAAGGTAGATACATGGGCAGTTAAGGAAATCAAAGAAGGTGCATTCCAACTATATGATCATGTTAACAAAATCACGATATAAATGTAGAAATAACTAACATGAAGAAAGGATGAAAATATTACTGAAATTAATGATTGGAGTAAAATATTGCAACAATGAATATCAGTTCAGGCCGGTGTCGTTAACTCCCACACACCTCGAATTTTGATATATCACGATAGTCATTGAACTACATTACTCACGACCATTGGATCATATCACTTGGTGGAAAGGCGTTATAAAAGCCTCATATTCTCACTTGGTAGGGCACATCGACCATTGGATGGAATGAGCACGGGTTTTCAAATTGCATTAGGAGTTAAAATTTCATTGAAATCCGTGCAAGGTTGGTGGTGATGCGCCTTATCAGTCATAGGATTAAGGGATTTATAACGTCTTGATGATATCGGGCTTTAGGATCACATGAATATAATGTTTAGCCATTCTCTGGCATACATCCCCAATCATAAGATCGAGGGCCCATGACATGTACTTGGTCACTCCCAAGGAGAATATCAATTTAAGTTCAAGATTGGTATGAATATATCAACTCTAAAGTATAGTTAAGCTATAACATTTCCATCAATTTTAAAGACAAGGTGGAATTATGGGTTATCTATGCTCCACATTGGTTTTAAACGTATAAACAAGGATGAAATCATGGTTATATTTACTAACATTTGTGAGAGGAGCGAGAAAATGAAAAAAAAAACAAAGAATATATATGAGCAATAAGATTGACCTAAGTGAAATCTATTTGAGTTTTTTATTTAAGGATTCTAAAAATTGACAATAATATTATATTTTGGCTGTTATAATTTTCTATGCTATTACATTTCTCCTAACTATTCTCTCTAAGCATTTTGTATTGGTAATTACAATTCACTATGCCATTTCATTTTTCCTAGCTATTCTATCTAAATATTATGTATTTGACCTGGTTCACTTATGGTTTATATAATTTGTTAGAAAAGGTAGATCCTTTGGGAGTTAAGGAAGTAAAAGAAGGTGCATTCCATTAGCTTATTATTATAAGGAAATGGTTTAGGTTGTAAGTTTTTTTGTTTGAAATATATCAAAGAAATATTTGGTTAGTTGGGTTGCACTACTTGTCCAAATACAACTGCTTTGAATCTTGGTTGTAGTTAAACTTAGCATAGAAAATTTAATAAAAAAATGAGATCTAGTTTTGTGAATATCAATTTTTTTTTTGATACTCCATTACCCGTCAGATTTCCGACACCAAACCAGTCGGATACACAGAGGGGTTGCCAGATACACCCCTATTAGTCGTCATATTTATGACACCATAAGGTCCCATGGGGTCGTTATATGTACAACGTGGTCGTTATACCCACAATAAAAATCATTGTATTTACAACCACATAAGGTTGAAACAGGTCCTTAGATGTACAACGAAAACATTGAACAACCCCCTCAGATTTCCAATGTAAAAATTTCAGAAGCCCCTAGTTGGATGTGAAACTTGGACTTTAGCTATGCCTTAGATTACCTATCAACTATATGATGCTCCTTTTTCGGATTCTTATTGTTGAATTTCTAGACTGTTTGACATAGTTCCATTAGATTTCAAATTCTCGACGCATTGGATACTAGATAGAATACTCATCTCGCATTTGTTGTTTATCTGACTAGAGGCTCGTAGATCACCCATTGACTATCCAATGCCATGTTGTCGAATTCTTATCATCGAATTTGTGGGATTTCTTATGGGACGCCATGGGATTATTCATCTCTTGTTTTTCATTTATTCGACTAGAGGTTGTCGTTAGATATCTAATGAGCATTTATCTTGTTAATTATTTGACTGAGTTTCACCAATGGGCCTAGAAATGAGGCCCATCAGAGTGATGACACAATTCTGTCAAACATATGCCAGAAGGTCATTAGATTTTAGCGCACTATGTAGTAGTGATAGCATGAGGGCCCCAAGATTCTATTTTTTCCACACACAAAAATTTAAATCACCACTGATTATAAAATTCTTAGTACTCAAAAGAGACTTCCCAAAAAAAGCATTGCAAAAAGAGACCCTATCATTAGGCCCATATATATTAATAAAGGTAAAAGTTAGATCCAACTCCATAGATGATCCAGGTGGATATTGGTGGCCACCCACCTATTCCACTTGGACCCCCACCACTGTTTCTTTCAGTTTTTCAGTTTCATTAATTGTAGCATAATTTACTATTTTTGACAGTTTTTCGGGTCCTAAACTTTCGAAGCCATTTTGAGGCCCTAAACGACATTTTTTTGGAAAACAAGAAAACATGAACTTTTAATTGATGTTTGCAACAAAATTTTTAGTCGGACAAATCTTTCCAACGAGGTATATTGCGTGTCAAACAAAGATCGTATGCCAAAGTTATGACCCCAGGAAGTTGATGTACCAATTTACCCAAACAGGGCCCATAGTTTTGGTGCTTCATCTCCTACGGTTAGGTTTTTGGATGTTTAGGGTTTTCCATTATTTCTCAATAATAAATGGGCCTTTGAGCCTCATTGTAACACAATTTAGAGGCATGTATCCACCACATCTCTTCTCAGAGATAAGATACCATTGCCCAAGCTAGTTTATTTCCATTTTGTTTGTAAGCATATTTCAATTCTTTGATTTTAATGAAATGAAGTGTTATTTTTGCTGCATCTTTGTATTTGTGGTTATATTTGTATTTTGTTGTGTTTATATTTGTGGTTATATTTTTTCAAAGCCACCCTCCACGTCAAGGGTGGGAAACCCACTGCGAGAAGAGGGATGAGAGTGAACCCTCACTATTCTCATCCACACCCATTTGGAATTCTTTCCGAGATGCCATCAAGGAGCAATATTACCCTGTTGGGAGATATGAAGATAAATACATAAAGTGGACCACACCATGGTAGGGAAGGGACCAAGATGTGCTAGATTTCACAAACGTTTCCATACCCTTCACAGGAAGTTGGGTATCAAGGATTCTGAGTGGCATTTGCTACTCAAGTTTCGCGACTATCTTCACAAGTATATCCAGGATGAGATGGAATACCTGGACATCTCCTCGCTCAACGCTTCATATCGATATGCTATCAAGATCAAGAAAATATTAAAATAGAAGAAGTGAGACTTTGGATATGTGAATCTGAAGCAAGGGAAAGACGCCCCCAAGCCACAGAACAAAGGACAAATTCAAGCTGGGGCGACCCAGGACAACCCGCCGAAGCCGTAAGCAAATAAAACCACCACGAAGACAAAGAAGGACATTGATAAATGGTGTGAGTTCCATAAGAGCCCCACTCACAACATAAGTGAGTGTCGGGCCAGGAAGTCACTAGGGATCAAGCTGAAGTCTTTCAAATTAGATGCATGTTCTGACTCTTGAGTCCGAACCTAACAAGGGGAATGACAAAGGGAAGCAGATTATTGACGCTGAGCTCAGTGCCACCATTTCCACGACCAAGATCCAGAATAATGAGCTCGAAGATATAGAGAAGGGGGAGAACCTATTCCACTCCCAAATGTGGGTGAAGAGTTCTCTATTACAGTTCATTTATGAAAATGAGAGCCAAAAGAACCTCATTTCAGTAGAGGTTGTGAAGCGGCTAGGCCTACAAACCACAACACACTTGGAGCCATACATAAATGGGTGGCTTCACCAAGGGAGAGATCTTCGCATCATCCAATAGTGAAACCTTCCCTACAACATCAAGCCCTTCGCAAATGATGTACTGTGATGTTTCTCCTCTTGAAGTTTGTGATGTATTATTAGGTCAAACATACTTGTGGAAGAGACATGTTGTGTATGAGTCTAGGACCCACACTATTATTATTACTTTGGTAAATAAGTTGCACAGGATACCAAAGGTAGTTCCGCCTCCCACCATCTCTTTGATCACTGTGAAGCAAGGCAGTAAGATCATTTCCTAGACTAGGATTTATTTTTTCCTTATGATTCGCCCTTAGGGAAAGAAGAAGATTATGGCCACAACCTCCAAATAGGGCTCCTCTACATGACAACAACGAATGTAAAAGGTCATGGAGGAGTACAAGGCATCTTCACCTCACCCACATGGGTACCTCTACACTGTCAGGTCAAGCACTCCATTGATATGACCCCAGGTACGCCGCAACCCAATGGACCAATCTATCGATGCTCTGTTCTAAAGAATAATGAATTCAAGAGGTAGATTCAAGGATTGTTGCAAAAAGGGAACATCAAGCCAAGTTCATCACCCTATGCGAGCCCGATCATGTTGGTACAAAATAAGGATGAGAACTGGAAACTTTGTATTGACTACCAGGCGCTAGAGAAGATCAATGTCCGGAATAGGTATCCAATCCCACATATTGAATAACTTTTGGATCAACTCAAGGGGGGGAATATTTAGCAATATTGACTTGAAGTCCGGGTATCATCATGTACCAATCGAAACCTATGATGTGTGGAAGAGTACCTTCAAATCTAAGGAGAGCCTTTTCGACTGGCTCATCATGCCTTTTGGGTTGACGAATTCCTCCACAAACTTCATGAGGCCGATGGAAGACATATTGTGACCCTTCACCAACTCATTCGTGGTGGTTTATTTGGATGGCATCCTAATATTTATCCAAAGTTGGGAAGAGCACCTCCACCATATTCAATAGGTCCTCCAAACTCTGTGACAACAAAAAGTGTGTGCCAATTTAGAGAAATGCACTTTTGGTATGACCCAGGTTCAATATCTGGGGTACGTCATTGATGAGTGAGGTGTGCATGTGGACCCAACCAAAATTCAAGTAATTTGGGATTGGCCAGTTGTTGAGCCTCCATTTTGTCCAAATTTTCATGATTTAACTGAATAATTTTATGCCTGTACTAAGTGTCTATAATCATTATTATTCGTTTTGCACTTTATTAAGTTATTATCTAGAGGCATTTAGAGCTGACAGTTGTTGATCTATGAACTCTTCTTGCTTTGTTAATTTAATGTGAAAATGTCATTAATGTCAAGCTCTTTTTTGGCAGGTGCTAACATTCCTATAGTAGAAATTCCTATAGCATTTGTCCCTGCACCAACTCTACCCGCACCAACATGCCTCCACCAACATGCCTGAACTAATTTAGGGCTTTCATACATTGACACATCTCTAGGGAAATATGAAATATGTTTTTGTTCAAAATAATGTTTGAACACTTCCACATAAGCTAAGATACACCCAGGTCATATGGATTTATGTTCAGACAATAATTAATGTCTCAGCCCCAAATTCGCAGTAGTTTTCAAACTGCCAACTTCTACCTCGTTTTCCGTGTAGGTGAAGGTGAATGGAGAAATTATAGAACATGGGTTTTGGTCCAGTATAGCATATTGACAAAACCTCAAACCGATTTATAAAATTTGTAATGGTATAAAAGTTGCATAACGGTCTTGGAGGCAGTTTTCTAAAAAAAGGTTGTTTTTCCAGAATCTTAGCATCTCAGATTTCAAAGTCATTTTTTGGCACGATTTACGAGGCAATGGATCTGAAATAGAGAATTCTGAGAGAGGCTATTGTTGCAAATATAAAAAACTATATTTCCTCCAAACAGTTGTCCAAAATTCATAATGGTTAAGGATATACACAGAGTTCTTTGGAGGCATTTTGTTAAAAAAACTGATTTTTCCAGAATTGTAGAAAACAACTAGATTTGGGAAATTCGTGCCAGCTCTTCATTCCTTCAATGGGTAAATGGTGTACTGATAGTCTATTGATGACTATCAGTTGGGATTCAATACCCATGTTGTTCTATAAGGAGTAGAGCCAAAATTATCATGAAAGAACATTATAAAAGGAAGGAGTCATGTAGGTGTGAAGGCTGGTTTTTGTATTTGGCAGATTGTATTGTGTAAATCATTTTTCTTTGCAGGAGGAGGGAATAGATATTGTTGTGCAGGAAGGGAGGAGCTGCGCACTAGTGGGATGATATCTGGAGGGGACCACTAGAACCAGTGCAACATTGTTTTATGAATTTGTAACAAGGCTTCTAAAATGAATTTCTTTGGCATGAAACTCTAAATTATGGTTTCTACTCTGAAATGAGTTTATTTGGGCAATCACTTTTAAGTGATTTTGTTTCTCCATACTGTTCTAAATATTGGGACTTAATCGCTACAAGGGAAACGAGATGGATGGTTGGGCCCACCAATCAGTCGTCGCCCCAAACCTCTTAACTTTCTTTTGCTGCATTTTAGTTTTCTTGGTGTGAGTGTGATCTTAGATAATTTCGCAATTTCATTTCATAACTCCTTTTCTTTTTCAGTCATTTAACTTTCAATTTCATTCCACAAGCTTTATTTTATTGCTTTGGTTATTTAAGTTTAATATCAATTCCTTTGGATGTATATTCATAAAGGTTGAACTAAAGTAAATGGTGAATGTTTTAATTGCGTCTCTATTTATTATTACAAAGATTTACCCTAATCTCATTGATGCATAACAAAGTCTATTTCCAGGAAGCAATGCTGAAATTATTGTTGAGCAAGAATTCTGGTTAACTTAACTTAACATGTATTCATGATTGCCTTTGAATATTATATGAGACAAATTCTTGCACTTTTTCAGAAAAAAACATTTATTCCTGCACTTTTCCAAGCAGATGCCCAGATTAGCGTAAGGAATGATTATAAATCTTGTTAACAAAACGCTCAAAGAATTCTTCATTAATTAAATGTTGCATATATTATAAGGAAGTATCTAATAAGATCAAGGTAAATAACACAAATTATATATTGGTTCTTATTGCATATTTCTCTTACAACTAAAGTACTGAATTGTCTTTAAGAGAAGCAATGCATTATTATCTTGATTCTTTTTAAAGCATTCGATTATTTCCTTAGATTAGTTGGAATGAAGTTGTCGTGTGATTTCTAGTTTCATGCTTTCAACATAGCAGTAATTTTGAAGAGGTTTTGCATTCTTTATTTCTTGAAACACTTTTTTTTGAATGGGACCTACATTCCTTTGTCCCCTGGACAACTGAGGAAGACTTACTGCAGGAGTCAACTCAACCCAGAAGAGGAGCCAGAAGTAGATTCCTGGAGTGCGTTTACTTTGTTTTGAAGAGTCTTGTTTATTTTTCTTGAATGATTCTCCTTTTTTAATTTCTTGTGAGAGCTTGGTTTTAATTTAACATATCCCTGAGGTCATATTCTGGCATATATTGTGATACGCCTCTAATTTTACTTACTCAAACTGAAAAATTGAATGTTGGTGTAAATCTTGCATTTATACCGCCTGACATTTTGGTGTCGTTGCTGGGGAGGCATTGTAGGATAAGGCCTTAATGATTTGTCATGCTTTTCCCTTTCCTTCGCAATTGAATTTATAGATTAATGAGATTCCCCTTGCCTTCTGAAGCATACTGGATGACGTTACTAGAGAGCTCACAGGCCAGGTTTTCCTTTCTGCAAATGAGTGATTTCGTTTACTGCAAAGTGTGATGCCTAATTTGTTTCTTTTACAGCAATTTAATTTTTAGGAGTAATTTTTCTTTCTACAAAGTGTGATGCTTGATTTACTGCAATTGAGTTTTTTATGAGCAATTTCTCTTACTGCAAAGTGTGTTATTTTTTTTTTTTTTGCAATAGAGGTTATTTAATTTTCGCAAGTGTGATTTCCTTAGTTTACAATCTTGATTTGTTCTTTTTATTGCAATTGATCTTTTGAGTTTTATAGGTGCTAAAAGAACCCCCCATCCTCAATCTAGGTCCTGACAAGACTTTCCAGCTAGTAGGAAAATGCCAGGAAGTGTAATGTTATTCAAAGAACTATCTCAAGTTCCGGCAGAAGCTGGGGTCTCTGCTTCACAGAAAGAACACATCTTGGCATCAATTAGAAATCGGACTACTCCTCTGGAAGAAGAGAATCATGAATAACTATAAGATCTTCCTAAGGAGACCAAAAAGCTATGGAAAATACTTGATGAGGAGAAGCCATCAGAAGCAGAGATTGAAGAACACCAACCTCATCCAGCCTGCACTTTAGAGGATGAACAAAGAAAATTGGAGGATTTGCATGATGCACCAAATGTTACCATGACTCAAATGACCAAGAGTATACGGATCCCATAGAATCTTGGTTTCAGATGACTGCCAATATTCATCCCTCCCTTATCATTCAACAATTTGTAGAATCACATCAGTTAATGCAGCTGGTATGTCATGTTCTGGTATTTTCTCGCATATACTTTCTAAATTTGAACATGAATATGATTATCCTATTGTTTCGCACTTGGTTGCGTTGGAAGTCCTCCTATACTTAAAAGGGAGTCTTCTGCTTATTAGGGTAGAGTATGGTAGAAGAATAAAGAAATGCCATGAATAAAGTTGTTACAACAATGCAATTAGGGTTTTGACTTTCAAAGCATAGCCACTAAAACTACTTTTGATCCACATCGGTTGTTAACACACATATCTCTGACAAATCTTGTTGAGTATGATTCACCCTAATACCTCATGATTTTGCAAAAGTAACCATGATTAACCACTGTAATGGAGTTGTCATTTGAGATATATATTTTCAGTTTCCCTTAGAAGGTACTATTGGAGAGCCCCCTATGGTGGACCACTCTTGTAAAGATCATAATAAACTATTCATGAGAACACTAGCATTATCAACTTAAAGAATATTTCAGTCATTATCTGGGATATTTTTAATAAGTATTTAGGGTAGAGGAACTAGCCAGTAATGATTAGTCATTAAAAACTTTTCACGCCATCCCGTACTCTTAAGGAGTAGATCTTCCTCCCCACTTATTGAGTAACCTTTGAAGTTAATTACAATAAGAGTCTACAAAAAATATTTAGGGGAGGATAGGAGGTCTCGTGATGAGCTAACCTACCACGATCATGATACCTAACATGCATGACATTACCGTTGTTGGTCACCAAGCCAGAGTAATGGATTTCAGCTGAAAAGCTGGAAGACAGGAGGTCTCATCACGAGCCGACCTGTTCATTTGTGTTATTTCTTATGAGTGGCACTACCATCAACTGGTTACCAAGCCAAGATAGTGGCCTTCATCTAATTTTTAAAATTAAATAAGATAACTCTGAATCTATATATAGTAAGTGGGACACAGGCATTTTGTTGGGTTAAAAGACATCCCTGCCGAGGTTATAGACACCTGCAGGCAGCAGGGCCATGTATGTGGTATTAAAGTTAATTGCATACTATGATTTACTTAGTTATCTTTATCTTTCCCTAAAACTCATCATTTTATTTCTTGGATAATGGTTTTAAGATGATTTGAGCATGATGCTTTGAGTTCTATCTTTCAAAAATTAGGAATCTTTAATGATGTGGTACCCTTAGTGGAGGTAATTCTTTGAATTGGATTAAAGAGAAATTTAATTTTGCATCTACATGACAACAAATTTAGAGTGTTCAATTTGCTGATTGGTCCAGGAAGGTGTCCCTTTGTTCTATTTTTATCTCCCTTTTCTGGTATCATAACTCACTTAATTTTTTTTGGTATTTGGAGTGATGAGTTGCTCAATAATGATTACTCACTAGGTGTTGATGGACAATAATGCGTGTTGATTGTGGCTACATCTAAATAAGCACTACATGACCTAGGTGATGATGATGATGATGGTTAACGTCCACTGAGACCAAATAATGATCTATCGGACCTAAAAAGACAAATTATTTATTTTGATTTAAGATTTTATTCCTATGCTCAAAAAGCTTGGAGAGAAGCCTCCCGAGTTCACTATAATTTTGGCATTGTAAAAGGCTAGGAAGGTCAGTATTGTAACAAAGGTTGTGAAATTGAGATCTAATGTGGTTGTATGCAGGGCACTCTAAGAGGAAGTGGTTTTCATCCTCGATGCTCCTATTCTCACAAATATGGCAGATCCTTTCTATCCATGGCGTTTTTGGAACTACCCAGCGGCCAGTTTCACTATGGAGCTCATGAGAATTCGTTCTAATCTTTGCTATATTAATTTTCTTTTTTGAGCTAGTTAGAATAGAGAGATACTTTTGGTCTTCAAGGGTGGGGTTGATGACCTTCTTATAATAACTTAATTTTCTTTTAGATGCTAAATCTTTCTCACACCATAATTTTTCTTTGAACTTAGAAGTAACAATATTTTTAATGTTATTTATGTTTTGCAAAGCATCGTTCTCATTGATCTCCCAATAGTTTAACCAGGCCCTTGTGTCCTTATACCATCCTCAGTTAAGCCTTAGGTGATTTTGGCTGGAATTTAAAGCTAGCTTAGGAAGTCTATGATTGTCTATGTTATTGAGCTTGTGCTTGTACATCATAAACCTGAGCATAGCTAGGCTCTCAATAGAAGAAAGACCGGCTTCTATAAGGAGAATAGGATATGGTGTATTACTTTTAATTTTTAGGTTATAAGTTATAAAACACTTCTGGATTTGCTCAATCTTCCTCCATGATTCTCTGGAGATGCTGCAGCCCCAAACTTCACATCCATATAAGATAACAGGAATGACTAAAGTTTCAAAGAGGAACTTCTTTTTATCCCACATTACGAGGTTTGCAGTTTTACAATTATTTTCAAGACCAAAATAAGCTTTCCATCCCCCATTGATCTTTTTCTCAATGCTATGATTCCAGTTGAGCTTGTGATGGATATCAATTCCTAGGTACTTGTAAGAATATACTTCCTCCAAGTTATTATTGTCATACATAAAATTAGCACAAGTGTCCTTCTTGGATTTGATAATCATAACTTTTGTTTTGTCAGTGTTAACAGTCATACCCATGGTAGAGAAGAAATCCTTAAGAAGCTTGAGTTGCTTATCAAGATCAGAAGGGCACCTTGCCAAAAGAACAATATCGCCAGCATAGAGAAGAAGGGTAATGACTATCCCAGCTAAGATTGTGCCACCACATCCTGTTTCTTCTATATAACCTTCAAGCTTATCGATGC